>RJWM01011827.1:0-58640 GCA_004363535.1 Dasyprocta punctata | reverse complement strand
TTTTTTTTTTTTTTTTTTTTTTTTTTTTTTTTTTTTTTTTTTTTTTTTTTTTTTTTTTTTTTTTTTTTTTTTTTTTTTTTTTTTTTTTTTTTTTTTTTTTTTTTTTTTTTTTTTTTTTTTTTTTTTTTTTTTTTTTTTTTTTTTTTTTTTTTTTTTTTTTTTTTTTGTCTTTTTGAGATAGGGTCTCACTATGCAGTTCAGGCTGGCCTTGAACTCACTCTGTAGCCCAAGCTGGCCTCCAATTTACAGCAATCCTCCTGCCTCAGTCTCTCAAGTGCTGGGATTACAGTTGTGTGCCACCATACCCAACAGAAAACCATTTTGTGTATGTATCATTTCTGACAGTCTTCATTTGTTCTTAAAGGTACAAGCTGGATATGGTGGTGCATGGTTGCAAGCCCAGCACTCAGGAGGTTGAGGCAGAAGGATCACCATGAGATTGAGGCCATACTGAGCTACATAGTGAGTTCAATGCCAGCCTGAACTACATAACAAGACCCTGTCTCAAAAAGAAAAACCAGTTACAAGTTTCTCTCTGGTATCATTTCTCTTTAACCTAAAAAGTTTTATTTAGCATTTCTTACAAAGCAAGTCTTCTGACAATGGAATATTTTAGAGTTCCTTTATCATCAAGAATGAAAATATCTTCATTGCATTCTTAAAATATGTTTTGGAGATCATTTTTATTCTTCTATTACTTTAAGGATGTTAGTTCACGCTCCCTGGCCTTTAGTCAGCAGTGTTTAAATCTTTGCAACCTTGAATGTAATGTATTGTCTTTCATTAGCTGCTTTATTGCTTTTTATCAGTTTGCCTATGATATGCCTAGAGTAGATGTGATAGTTTTTAGGATACAGACATCTCAGGCTTAGAAAGGTAAATTTTCCTCTATTTTACCAGTAGTTTTCTTAAATTTGGCACCTGAAGGATGCAGTTTTTTATCCTGTGATTTCTGCACTGAAATACACCCTTTCTTCAGCATGTCAGCACACTAGTTCTGACTTGTACCTACCCCAGTTCTGCTGAGTGCAGACCACCACCACAGCAACTCCACACTACCCCACTATGACATGCAAATTATGAGCCCATTGAGAAATTCTTTATGAGGTCAGTGTTCTAATCCTGGCCAACAGAGTGCATTTTGTTATTGTAATTTCTCCAAACTCCTGAAATAATTTTAATACAATGATTCTGTCATTTCTGGTGGAAAATATTTCAAGGGATTAGAATATTTCCATTAAAAGCCAGTCATCATCAGAGTATTTTATTTATTTAATCTAAAGTGTAACCCCCTTTCACTCAGTTTTGTGATTTTATTTTATTTTACTTTACTTTATTTTTTAGTTTTTGAGGCAGGATCTTGCTATGTAGTCCAGCCTGGCCTTGAACTCACTATGTAGTCCAGGCTGGCCTTAAATTTGTGGTGATCCTCTTGCCTCAGCTTCCTGAGTGCTGGGCTTACAGGCATGCACCACCACACTCAGTGTATACCTAGTTTTAAAAGAACTGTATATCAAGGGAAACTAGTCCACGATGCTTGATAGAAATAGAGCTAACAAAAAATATTATTCTTTTAGAACTAAAAATTACAAAGATTAGCTGGTGGGATTGCTTAAATTTTCATACTTAATGTCTTTTTATGTGAGCACTAGAAGACAAGACTGGCATGCTCAGTTGCCATGTACAGGTATTGGTACATAATTAGAGAGGAAAAAAGTCATTTTTAAAGTCATTTTCTTTTCACAGTTATAATCTAAAAGTGGCATATACTCATCACAAGCAAAAAAAAAAAAAAAGGAAAGAAAGAAAGAGAGAAAGAAAAAAATAGAGTTAGAGTCAAAGAAAGGGGAAATCCAGAAAGAAAGAAAAACTAATCACCCATAATCTTACCACCCACACTTATTCACTGGCTGTAAAGTCTCATGCATTCCCAGCACTTGTTCAGATAATAAGCAAACAGGCTGCACAAGTTTAGGTTCTTTCCTGTGAGCTTTGTTTTTTAGGCTTTGAAACTTGAGTTGTTTGTTTTGGTACACCTTTATTTTTCATTTGTCTTGCTTGCAGAGGCTGGTAATATTCTTTAAATTAGAAATTCAAGGTAGGATGAGTTTTCTGCAACACTTTCAAAATGTGTTTTCAAAATGTGTCTCTCACACTTTCAAAATGTGTTTTCAAAATGTGTTTTCCCCAGTACTGTGACTGGGAGCAAACATAATGTTGTTTGCTTGGAGAAAGTAAGGCAATGCAAAGGTTAAACAATGAAGTTTCTTTTAAGGGACATTATTTTAACTGGACATTTGTTTTTCTAGTCAGGAAAACGTAACTGCTTGATGTTCTTCGTCGGCTTTTACCTAAAGTCTCCTTTTTACAGGACAATTCTAAAATTGCATTTCTTTCAAGCAAACTTACAGAGCCAAAAATCATAATTGCACCCCTGGAAAATTAAGACAGGAAGATTGTAAATTTAAAGCGATCCTGGGTAATTTTACATGACCTTGTCTTAAAATACCAAATACAAAGGAAGTACTGGGGCTGTAGCTCCGTGTAGAGCACTTGTCTAATATGGGTAAGGCCCTCAGCAAACCTCTGTGTCTAAAAAATAAAATAAAACATTTTGCAAATTTTTTTCCAGGAAGAAATCTTAACTCCCTTGTATTTCCAGGATATTGCCTTTTTCCTTCATAATTTCTAATAATTTATCATATTTAAAAATTTGGCCTAAATTTCTGGAAACTTAGAAATCACCACAAAGCAGCATATTTATATTTATTTAAGAAAAGTATAATTTATGTATAAAATGTAGAAATGAAGTAATTCATAGTTTAAATACATATGGAGTATATAAATATTTCAGTATTTCACAGAATATGTGAAATTAGAGCATTGAAGTAATATAAGTAGAAGAAGGGCTTCATTGCATAGATTTTGCAAAGTGAAGAAAATGATTTCTAGGTTTTGTTTCTTAAAAACCAAACATTCTCATATTTATATCAAGAAAACAGTTACTTTGGCCTGCAAAGTATTGTATTATCAAAAAAGGGCAATATGATAAGCAGTAATGATGATTCAGTTACATAGGAAATTACCATCTATATATTTTGGCCATTGTATTCATAGTAGATTCTCTCTCTTCATATTACAAGTAAATCATTTAGTAAAAATTATGTGGATACATAAAAATTTTTTAATTAGACTGTCCTCATCTACTTAAGCCATTAAGTATAGAAAGAGTGGCTATTTCAGTCATAAAGTCATCCTATACCCAGTGAAGATTTCCAAAGTCACACAGTGCCATCAAAGGAAGAAAACACATTGGAAAGGATAATAGTACATTAGCAAGAACTTGGGATTATCCTTTGACCTAAATCTTGAATTCCTCCACTGAGTTAAACATGAAACCTCTGTGCAAAGATTGATTTCCTGAGAGACTATGATTTTAAGCTTCTTGTGGATGCTTAGCTGTATCAGCTACCATTCAGACTATTTTTGCTTGTGTGTCAAAACTTGATCAATAATGACTTCTTCATAATAATAATTACTGACATTCTTGATTAACATGATGAAATAAAAGACTCCCTTCAGGTACAGGTTGTTTCATGTCAAATACAAACAAAAACACAGTATTATCATGCAGTGTGGTAAGAAAAAATGTACCACATCTGAAGTTAGAATCACTGACTCCTGAGTTACTTCCCATTAAACCCTAAAATCATTTCTAAGACATTCATCATGGCACACGCACAGATGTTTTGGAAAAATGAATACAGTTAACTCTCCCCAAAATTAAGGGAGAAGAAGGATCGTTTTTATGGTCTTACTGAAGAGTTAATCCATTAGAAGGAAAGAGATACACTTGCATATGCTGCTTTTTTACATCCTCTACTTCTCCAACTGAGTCTTTTGGAAAATGAACTTAGCACCCATTGCCTCCATCTGAGAACTGGTAGTCACAATCATTCTGAGTTCCCAGAATCCTGTATTTTTCAGTCAACTCAACAAGTGAGTTGACCAGGGGGCCATGTACAGAGCAGCAAGAAGGTGCCTACTAATGCACAATCTGTTGTGGTCAATGTAGTGAAGTTGTTAGACTTTCTGGATTTGTTGCAGATATTAATGCTGGTGCCTGGGTGACTTCTGGCAAATCACTTACCCCTTCTGTGATTCCATTTCTTTCACAAAGAATGGAATAATAATGATAGATCATGGAGCTTTGTGAGGTTTAAAAGAGATAATGCGGTAAAGTTACTTAGAACTGTGTAACATATAATTAGTGGCCAATTTATGTAAGCTCTTATTTGGAGAAAGAATTATGTCATTTACATAATATGGTATTTATACAGGATTATTATGAGTTGAAAGCATAATACATTTTATCATTACTGTTCTGTACCCTACAGGGCCTATCATTTGTTTTTTCTCCCTGAACTGTGAAGCTCATCGCTTACCTTACTGCATTATGTGGGGTTCCAGACACAGGATTGATAAGCTTTCTGGGAATAGACACATGCTGGCCCTAAAGTCCTCACGTGGGACATAACATTAGATAATTTGTTTTGTCATTTGGATAAAATATTTCATTGTTTTACTTTTTTTTTTTTTGCTTTGATTGCATTTAGCCTTTTAAAGTTTTAAAGATATTATAAACCAGCTGAGAGTAATAGGGAATATCTTCCAACACTTCAGGTGTAAACTCAAATTTTAGATTCTACTTTGGGGTAAAACAATCCCTTCACAGTTTATAAGGCTATTCCTGGGTTGTAACAATTCTGTCTCCATGTTTTTCCTCTGTGTGATTCCATTCCATGTTGGCTGCCACAGTCTGACATAAAGAATCATGAAAACATTTTCTTTCTTGCATCTGTAGAGGATTCTTTAGTTAAAAATATGGAATTCTTGCAACAGATTCTGTAAGCAAAGAACACTTAGTTTTGTACAACTTTTTTTACACTGGTTTAGAGGGATCCAAACTGAAGGATAGGTTATTTGTTTCAGTGAAATGTCATTTCTAAACTCTTCTGTTGAAAGACACTTAAGAGTCATGCCAATCTAGCATTTGAGTTAGGTTTGGCAGTGAAATATGCATCAGATCTGATCTGCACGGTTGTCCTGCTGCCAAATGTGTGCTTTGTCACTACAAACTCAGTTTAGCTCGATACAGAGAAGCCACCCTCCCCCACTGTGTGAATTAAGGGCTTAGCCTTCTGAAGCTTTACAAATAGAACAAAATCTGTTGTTGCCTTTGTGAAATTCACACATTTCTCTCTTTCTTTGTTAGGATCAAAATTGCTTATTATTTCTGCTGCTGTACTAAAGCGTTTCAGAATGGGTAATTTTCTGACTCTCAGAATTCTCAAGATATTTTCACACGGGATAAATGTAATTGCTCTTCCACTTACAATGGGATTACATCCTGATAATCCAACACTTGGGAGCTTGAAGCAGGAGAATCATGGGTTTGAATCCAGCCTGGACTACATAGAGAGCTCAAGGTCAGCTGAGCAATATAATGAGACCTCTCAAAAAGCCAAAAGTACAACTTTTTTAAAAAAAACATCCTATTGTAAATTGAAAATATCCTAAATTGAAAATACATTTAAAAAAATTTAAAAAAAGAAAATGCATTTAATAAACTTAACCTACTACACATTAATGCTTAGGTCTATTCACCTTAAACATGGTGAGAACATTTATGCTGGTACAGGGCTGGGCATCATAAGAAATGTACTGCATATTGCTAGGCCACGAAAAGAAAAAAGTTTTCAAGAGTACACTTACCACTGAATGCATGTCATCAAGTTGAAAAATCCTAAGTTGAGCTATTATAAGTAGCAATTGTACATTTCCCTCTGCCTGTTTTATCTGAATCCTTCATGCCCAGTATCGTTGGGGTTCGTAGTTTTACAAGGGCATTCAGCTGAGTTCAAATGGTAGCAGCAAATTTTCCTGATTAAAAAACTGCAAGAATAATAGATTTAATGCAACTTCATAATTTTAGTAAAGTCATGTTTTTCATGTTTTGATGACTCTTTTTATTGCATTAGTTTACATCAAACAAATATGTCAGAGGATCAAAACATGTAGTGAACGTTAATTTCAACTAAAGTTAAAATGTTTTAATGAGGCCTGGGAGTTTGGCTCAGTGGCTTAAGCACCTGTCAGGCAGGCATGAGGCTGTGAGTTCAATCCCCAGTGCCACAAAAAAAAAAAAATAATAATAATAATAATAAAATAAATAAAATAAAATAAAATGTTTTAATGTATTTCATTAATTTGAATATGCTGAAATATTCAGCCTTTAACAACTTTCTATTTTACCCAAGAAGGGTACCTCACATACATGATACAAAATGCTGTTAAAACTTTCAAGAAATTAAATTCGAGTTTATTTGAACAAAGAATGATTCTCAAATTTGGTAACCTTCTGAACCAGCAGTGGTTCAGGAAGCTTCACTTGGGTAATAGGTGGGTAGGGAGTATTTACAGACAGAAAATGGAGTTGAGGTACAGGAAATAAGTTGATTGGATACCTCTATAAGTTTGTCTTATTTGGACATGGTCTGATCAATTGGCAGCCTGTGACTGGTGGAAGCAAGGCTGCTGTGATTGATTGAGATCCAGCTAGTCACAAAAAATATAT
Organism: Dasyprocta punctata; assembly: GCA_004363535.1. NCBI lineage: Eukaryota > Metazoa > Chordata > Mammalia > Rodentia > Dasyproctidae > Dasyprocta > Dasyprocta punctata. Next base: position 52,003 of record RJWM01011827.1, on the reverse strand, counting down.
AAGGTACCGTATTCCTAAATCAAACTTTAGTTTGCATACTAAGTTAAGTGCAGTCTCTCAGGGATGGAGTCAGGATATGCAGGCTGGCTCTGACTAAATTTAATTTAATTTAATTTAACAACACAAAAAAACAATTTACTGTAGGCAAAATAGAGAAAAGAGTTTCAGAGTTTTGCCCTTAATAACAGGAGTGTTTTATTTGGTTAGATAAAATATAGCTTTTAGTATTTGAAGTAAAATTGTTTTACATCTGGAAAATTGTATCTAATGAAGAAAATAAGCCAATAGATAATAATGAAAATAGGTCATCTCAGGAACCAAACAGCTCACAGAGAAGGTCAGGTGAGGAGGAGGACATGGAAGGCTGAGGACCAGGAATAGGAAGATGAGGTTCCCAGGGAGACGGACGTGTTTATAAACAAGGAACGCTCAGAGATGAGACTAGCATTAGACTTTAGGGGAGGGGCCTTCCAACAAACTCCTTTCTCACTCAGCAACTCTTTTCTTTTAGGAAGGTGTGCATTGACAGTAGATAGAAAATATGAAAGACTCTATACTCTGGGGTCATTGGAACACACTTTGATGAGCAATGTAGCTGTCTGAACCCTGATGCTTCCTTTTCAGAAATTTGTGGCAATCAGCTCTTTTCACTGATTGAAATATTGCTTCTCAAAAAAAATTTTTATACTAATAGCTAGGTTGTGCTGTTCTTGTGGGTTTTAAATTACATAACTGACTTGAATTTTCAAATCGTTGTCCCATTCCTAATCTCATCTGATCTTTCCAATCACCCTGCGGGATTAACAAAATGAATGTTAACCCCAAGGATACTCAAAGAAGTTAAGTACTTTGCCCAGAGTTAAATGTTGAATCAAAAATGCTGAAACAGACCTGAAAGGTCAGATTTCCTGGAAATTCCTCTAGCTCTCATTCTGTTTCTTTGAAAAGTTAAGAGTAGAACTACCCCAGTGAAAATAGCTTGAATTAGACACAAGTGTTTTGGAAAAAGGCATTAAAGGATAAGATTCAAACTGATAAACAATCTTGCCAGTGGACCTAGGGAGCTTGGGATGTTGAAGATTAAGAAAATATGGGCTTTGTTCCACAGCAGTGATACGTAATGTCTCCCTTTCAGCCCAACTCTCTGCTAGGTTCTGTAGAGAAGCAGGCAGATCTCAGATAGATAAGTTGGACAAAACATGAATAGATTATTGACAGTGTAAATACAAGTCAAAATGATGATAGCTGTCTACAAACATGTGAAGGACTATGATGTAAAATGGATAAGAATGCAGATTACTTACAGTCCCTGATTTATGATGTCCAATTTAATGATATTTTTGACTTCATAGTGGGGTAAAAGTGATTCCTAAGTAATAAGGTAGAACTAAAACATCAAATTTCATGGAAACTCCTCCAATTCTATTTCCATGGCTTTAAAGGGTAAAAATGGTACTCTTAAGAATAAGAATATGCTCAATAGAAACAATACTTTGAATTTTAAACTTTAATCTTTTTCTGGGCTGGCAATATGCAACACGATGCGCTCATGATGCCAAGTACTAGGCTGGTGTAAATGTTTTGAGCACATTTAAGGCAAGCTAGGCAAGCTAGACTAAGCTATGATATTCGCTAGTCTCTCACTACATAGTTCAGGCTGGCTTTGAATGCAGCATATAGCCTAGGCTGGCCTCAAACTCATGATCCTCCTGCTTAAGTCTCAGCATTATAGGCATGCACCACTACATCCAACTTTATATATATATTTTCAACTTATGGCATTTTCAGCTAGGTTACTAGAATGCAACCATATAATAATTCAGTAGAAACTGCATTTTCCTGGTTAAAAAAAAATAGGATTTTTGGTGTCTAAAACACTTAGACTTGCTTTCTGGCTTTGCCATTACTAACTACATCATGTAGTTAAACACTACCTAGTGTCTTTAAACCAGATAACTATATGAGATAGTTAACATTTTTCATAGAGTCTGTATAGGGGCTGAGTAGAAGTTGCAAAGAAAGCAGTAAGCATAGTGTTAGACACTTAATATAACCATTCAGTGACTGTTCACTAGTAAAATCGATAGTCTAACCTGTGGAAGTTTCAAAGAGGAATATGTTCATTTCTGCATATTGATTTGCGCATAGGATCAGTATTGCATCTGGCATGAGAATGTGTGAGTCATTCCTTTAAAAACTTCAATCAGGATATTTGAGCTTGGCCTGAAAAAGCAGTAAATGCTATCTGATAATGGTAGAGATGACTTTTGCAATAGAGATGATGTCAGTGAGAATTTACACAAGCGTTCAGGAAAGGCTATCAAGAATATTTAGGGAGACTCATCTTCCTTAAGGTATCTTTGTGCCAGTGAAGTCTGTTCATGATTTTGTAACACATGTGAATTGGGTTGGTAGTGCTGTTCCAGTAAAAACTCCTGCTTCCATGTATATAATAGTTTCAAATTTTAAAACAAAAAGAAGTCAGACATGGTGGCACATGCCTGTAATCCCAGCACACTTGGGTGACTGAGATAGGAGGGTCCTTGTGAGTTTGAGGCCAACCTGGTGTTATGGTTTATACATTGTGTCAACTTGAGAAGTCTAGAAGCTTAATTAAGTAACTCAGCAGCTCTACATCCTGGGGTGTAGAGCACAAGCACTTTACCTGTTCCTTGTGTCAATTTGAGAAGGTCAGAAGTTTAACTGACTCAGCAGGGAGCTATGGTACTTACTTTGTAAATATCCTCATCCTGTGCAAAGGGAGGCAAGGAGATTTATGAATGCTACAGCCACCCTGGAGAGGGAGGGGGATGTCTTGTGTACAATATAAGGGAGAAGAGGCTTGCTCTTGCCCCCTTTTCACTCTGGCTGCTTTTGTTCAGCTGCTGCCTTGAAGTGTTGCCCTGGTGTCATGCCACCTTGCCTTGCAACCAGCTAAATATGGACTGAAACCTCCATAAACTGTAAGATAAATAAACCCTTCTTTCCTTCATTTTCAGTGTCAGGTATTTTGTCCCAGCAACAGGAGAAAAATAACCAAGACACCTACATTACATAGTGAGTCAAGGACAACCTGAACTACATGTCCCAAAAAACCAACAAAATGAAACAGGCAAAAGCATGTAATATAATGCTTATGAACTGTCCTCCTCACACAGAGACACAGGATATAACAGTGCATGCATACAGAGTGGATGCATTATTCACAGAAATGGTGCTGTTCTGTGATGATGCAACCCCACATCTCCACCCAAGATCATTGTGAAACAAATGACCAGAAAGCAAGTGGGGAAAATCAGAAAAGATTGCTCTCTGAGGATAAATAATTGGCTTGCCTGGAGAAGGATAAGATCTTAGATTCCCTAGTATCATTTTCTCACAAGGCTATATGCTTTAGAGACTTTTGGTATCATTCCTGGAAATAATCTAGCTATGTTTAGTATCTTTATTATTGCTGTGTTCCTCTTGGACATCTATATGTAAACATAATTCCAGTAATTTTAATGTGTACAATATCAAATAGCAGTCCTGGAGAATCTTACAAAGTCCTTATTAACCTTCCAGAAACCTGTAATCTTCAAAAGAATGAGAGTCCTAAGAAAAGAAAATAGGAGGTTGGAAGAGATGAGAAGACCTCAGAGAAAAGTGGCAAGTGGTAGTTGCACCAAAGATATGAATGTGGGGCCCATCTCAGCCTTTTCATTATTTGTTGTCATAAGAAAGAAAAAAGTCAGAAGACAGTGGACCATTAGTGATAAGAACAAGAGCAGCTCATAGATACAAAAGTAAAATACTTACAATGTGGTCAACAGAGACAAGTTTTGGTAAAATCAACACTTATCAAACAGACCCTGCAGGTTGGAAGGTTGGATTTATATTGGTGTATAAGAAGGGATAGGATCAACATGATTCAAAGATTGAATTTCAGATGATCTATCATGATGACTTGTTTGTATCTAAGACTTTTGGAATTTTAAGCAATAGTACATGCATTTTAAAGTAGAAGCATTATAGATAATAACTGATGGAAAAATACTGTCTCTTTGATTTTGAAAAATTAAATTTTCACTGTTGATATCATATAATGGCCTGTCTGGCAGGTGCGAGGTTGTGAGTTCAATCCCCAGTGCCGCAAAAAAGAAAAAACAAAAAACAGAGATATCATATAATGTCTGGATCATTAATGCCTGTAATAAGATTTTATTTAAAAAAAAAATTGACCTGTACTTTGTGGGTATTTGTTATGGTTTGGATTGAAAATGTCCCCTAGTGGCCAGATGATGGGTTAATTAATTGATTGATGGATTAATTAATTGATGTGTTGGTAGTTTAATGGACTATTAGGGGATGGTGTCTAGCTGAAGGATGTGAGTCTTGGGGGTGTATGTATCTTTTCCCCAGTCCCTTCCTCTTTTTGGCTCTCTCTCTCTCTCTCTCTCTCTCTCTCTCTCTCTCTCTCGCTCTCTGTCCCTCTGTCTCTCTGATTCTCTGCTTCCTGAATTCCAGAATGTAAGCATTTTTCCTCTGCCAAACCTTTCCATCATGATGCTTCTGCCTTATTGCAGACCTAAAAGTAATGGAGCCAAATGACCATGAACTGGAACCTCTGACACCATGAGCCAAAATAAATCTTTCTTCCTTTAAATTGTTTAGCTCGCATATTTTGTCACAGTGACAAAAAGATGACTAACACGCTAATATTATTTACTAAAATGATTATATAACTACAGTTCAGAAACAAATTACCCCTGAAAAAAGTATCTGATTTTATGATGCATTCTCAGAAAATTATGCTATCAAGGTGAATCATAGTTTTGATGCTTATAAAACCAAGGATATAATGGTTTTTGAAATGAAAATTTATTCCTATGAACTAGTCTATAATATCTCCCCCTGAAATATGTCTTAGAGTTTTAAAACTAAGGCACAAAGATAAGAAAGGAGAAATTGTGGTGAGCCCAAGAGAAAATTTTATTTATCAAATACTTCCAATATTTATTGAACATTGATTATGTACAAGATGTAAATTAGAAAAGGAAAGAGACAATTTCACAAAATAATCTCACTCTCTCAGTATTTAAAATTCTAAGAAAATGCAAGCATGTATAGACTTCTTAAAATCCCTGTTAAGCCAATGGGATAGGTGGTATTTAGAGTTGGAGATGAGCTATAAGACTTTAAATTATTCTGTGTGGTACATGGATGCCTCTCATGTCTCCTGCAATTCTAGAAGTAACAATTATGGAGACATAATGGACACTTCCTAAAGTAACAGCTATCAAAAATTCATATATTTTTCAGAGCATTTGGGGTCATCAAAGGACTGAGTTGCCATATCCTGACAAACTAGGAATTTGGAAACTTAACATTGTCGCATCATGGTGGTACTGTGTGAAACCTAAAAGTGTAGTGCTAAGAACTGCCTTTCATTCTTTTACTCAATTAATATTTTCAAACATATTGAGTGAATGGCTAGACAGTGTAATTAGGGCAGCATAGTAATGTGTCTTTGAAATTTTGCTTAATAAATTGACGCAATGTCCCAGTCTCCACAGGGTTACAACAGATATTTCGAAGTTCTTAGCTACAAAGGGTTTGGAGGGACAACTAAAACAACAAAACAAAAATATCAAAGATAGTCAGAAATGTTCTAAAAATAGTGAAATCCAAAATACATCGTGTTCTCAGAAAATAACAAAGATGTAGACTTCTAGGAAAATGAAAATCTTACCTTGAAGTTGACGAATAATTGTATTTTCATGTCTCTATGAGATGAAGCCTGTGTCTCACCTTCATGCTGGTAACACTGCCCTACCAAGTTGCTGGAGAGTGGACAGCTGCAGCACTATAGCCTCTTTCTGGCACATTCCTGAAGGAGAATAGTAAATGGAAATCTGTATAGTGGGTAGAACTTCAGTCAACACATTTTGCTGTGTCCTTTGCTCACAAGAGGAAGCCTAGATGTCCACTCTTACACTAATTCATGGGTTGTCGCCACTGATTTGCTGAACAGAGACATGGAAGGTGCACAACTGGAAAATTAGTGACAAAAAATGGGGGAAGAGGTATATGGATAGGCCTTTCTGAGTGGGCAAAGGCTGAGAAGAGGCTTACAGCCCATATGCACTCAAAAAAGCGTTAGCTCACAAGATGAGGACTATAAAAACTAAGTGGAAAGGATGACTCAGTTTGTAGATTCCAGTCAGCCTCTTTCACCAGCTACCTTTGCTATTGCCCAGTGGGTTCATAAGCAAAGTAGCCATGGTGCCAGGGATGGACATTACACACAGGCTTAGGAAATAGGCTTCCACTGCCAAGGCCATCCTAGATCTGACCACTACTGAGTGACCAGTCTATCAACAGAAGGAACCAACATTGTGTTAAATTCCCCAGAATGACCAGCCAGCTACCTGGGGGCAAGTTGGTTCCAATGCACCATTTCCATCATGGAAGAGGTAGGATTTTGTCCTTACTGAAATAGATACTCTGTATAGGGATTTGCCTTTCCTACATGTAATGCTTTTGCCAAAACCACCATCACAGATTTACAGAATACCTTATTCACTGTCATTTTTTTCTGCATAGGATTGCTTCTGGCCAAAGAACTCAATTTACAGCCAAAAGTTCAGTGATAAGGTCATGTTTATGAAATCAATGGCCATCATCCTGAAGCAGTTGGCTTAATAGAACAGTGGAGTGATTTTTTCAAATTTCAGTTACAGTGATGTTACTTGCTGGGCAGAGGCAAGTTTCTCTCATATACAGAAGCTTCCCATATACAGTTGGCATGATGTGCTCTGAATTAACAATATATGGAACTATTTCTCCTAAAGCGAGGATTTGTGGAGTGGGCATGGTGGTAAACACCTGTAATCCTAGCACTTGGGGAACAGAGGCAGGAAGATCACCATGAGTTTGAGTTGAGCCTGACCTATATAATGAGACCATGTCTCAAACAAAAAATAAAAATAGAAACAAAAAAACAGAATTTGAAGGATTCAGTCCAGGAACCAAGGGGGTAATAAAATGGACATGGTACCGTTTATCATACCCTTAGTGACCTACTAGCCAAATTTTTGCTTCTTGTTCCTGCAACCTTATGTTCAGATGTGCACAGATGGCCTAAATGTCTTAATTCCAGAGGGATGAATTCTTCCACCAGGCAACACAACAATGATAATGTTACCTTGTGGTGGATCCAACAGACAGATTCCAAGTTCTTATGTATGGCCACCAATGAACTGCAAAACTCACACCCTATGCTGAGGGAAAAGTAGCTACATGTATTGAAAGTCATGAACAGAGAAATGGATCCTGGAAAAGGAACTGCATGCCATGCAGATAAATCAGGCTCTTGGGCTCAAGAGTGAGTGAGGAAAAAAGGGCTTGTATGTGCTTTGGTCTGGGCTTACATGGAATGCTCCAAAGGTGACATCTGAGCTCCAGAGGATGGAAGGGAGTGATTAGAGAGGGATGGCTTAAACTTATCTGGGTGAAGGAGAGTGAATTCTTCGCCCTCCAATATCCTTTCTGTAGTAATTCCACTAAACAAGAAGTTAAAACTGCTATTTGACCACTTTGGACTACTTGTGTGCCTGAGTCAATAGAGTAAGATGGGAGTTACGGTACTAGTGGGGATAATTGAACAGACTACCAAGGGGGAAAATCACAGTACTATTCCATGTAGAGGTGAGGGACTCCAGCACCTGGAGTACTAGGGCATCTTTTAGTATTATCATCCTTGTGATTAAAGTCAATGGGAAACTACAATCACCCAATCCAAGAAAGATTATGAATGGCCCACACCCTTTAGGAAGAAATATTCATTTCATCCTGCAATATTTAAAAAACACAAAACAAAACAACAGCTGAGGCATTTGGTGAAGGCAAAGGGAAGAGAATGAGGAGTAGAAAAAAGTAATAAATACCAACTATGACCACGTGACCAGTTGTAGAAACAAAAACCATTATTGCCATCAATGTATCTTTTCTATTTTGTTAGGAAATACTTTGTGTGTTTATGTACAGTACACATGTAAAGCAAATATGTTTGTTCTCATTTCTTTCTTATTCTCTTATCATGTAACACAAGATATACTGATTTAGTATGAAAGTGCTGTTAGTTTTGCATCATTGTTTTATGTTATGGGATATATCAGGGGAAGAGTAAACATCATCCAAAGACTTTGCCTCTTCTTCTGGGAAAGAAATTAATCCATTTTCACTTGTATGCAGGACAGATGTGTCCTGTTAGATGGATCAATAACTTTGTTATTGTGTTTATTTGGAGAGGTTCAATGAGATGAGCAAGGTGCCAAGTTGACAAAGGTCAGAGTTTTGACAGTAAATTTTGGGTATTGACTCCACCAGATTGAGGAGTAGATTAAGAAATATCTAGGGAACAATTAAAGCATTGTTTCTGGGTTTGTCTGTGACGGTGCTTTTAGAGGAACCTGGCATGCAAGTCAGTGGACTGAGTGGGGAAGATGTGCCCACAAAGAGGGCAGGCACTGTCCAGTTGGTTGGGGACCTGGATAAAACAAAAAAAGGTAAAGGTAATTTCTTATCTCTCCCTCCTTCCTCCTTATCCTTCTCCTCCTCTTCCTTCTTCTTGTCTTCCTTTCCTCCTCTTCCTTCTTCTTCCTCTGTCTGTCTCTGTTTCTGTCACCTTACCACCACCACCACTACTTGGAGCTGGGATACTTTTCTTACCTCTTTGGACATTGGAGCTCCAGGCCCTTTAGGTTTTGAACTCTGAACTCAAGGACTTATACCTATGGTTTTAGACCTATGGCCTTGAGTTGAGAATCATCAGCTTTCCTGATTTTGAGGTCTTTAGATTTGGCCTGAGCCTACCTTCCAGCATCTCAGGGTGTCCAGTTTATAAACATTTTGCCCTGGGATTTCTCAGCTTCCTTAATCACGTGATCCATTTCTTCTATATTATCTTGTTTTTTATTAGTATAGCAAAATACCTGAGGCAGAGTTTTGTTCACCTTAGAGTTTTGGACAACACAATACCACGCCTGGCCCCACAGCAGACTATAGGAGCACATGCAGAAGTAGGGATCATATTGCCAGAGAGGAAGATAGAGAGCAAATCATTTGCGTAACTTGCTCTTGTGAGAACGGGAGAGGTCCAGGAGAGCTACTCTCCTTTAGTAACTGCTCCAGGGACCTAAGGCCTCCTGCTAGGCTCACATCTCATACTTTCCACACAGTCTCCCAACACCACCACCTTGGGGATCAAGCTCCCACCACGTGAACCTTTGGGGAACAAACTACATCCAAACTACAACACCCCTTAATTAGCCCCATTTCATCTATATGTATCGATTTGTTTATCTATTTACCTATCCGAGGGGTTCTGTGTCTCTGGGAAACCTTAATACAGGGGAAAGGGAGAATTTGGATGACAGTACCAAAAGAAAGAAAAAACAAGGTACATGTTTTCTGACTCAGGAGATTCTGTGTGTTTCTTGGAACAAGTAACTACATTGGCATGTGGCTGAGCAGAACAGGCAAAAGCCTGGATGGTTACCCTCTCAGTGATTTGAGTTCTTACATTGTTTACACAATAGTATCCATTGATAGTTGTCTGCAGAAAAGAGCATCTACTTTAGTTTTGCTGGAAAAAAAATGGTTACTCAATTTTCTTACTTAATGATCCCACTAGATGAAAAAAAAATTAGGTTTCAAAATCTTCATTGTACATCATTCCTAAAAATCTAACTCCTCAGTTTTCTGAAGGAATTGAATGGCATACATTTTACTATACTGAGGGTTTTGGTTTGCTTTGGTATTTTTCTTCCGGGTGGAGTATGAAGTCACTGCTGGGGGAACATACTCTTCATTATTAGCTGAAGAGAAGAAAACTAAATTTGATTGAGACTCAGCTATGTGCTCAGCAATATAGAAAGGCCATACTATTAAACCATTTCATTCATCTGGCATTTCTGATAGGCCAGAAATACTTCAGGGCATCAGGGACAAGTGAAGAGCAAGGCAGACAAAATAAAATCCCTGGTTCATAAAGATCATTTTCTAGTGGGAAAACATTAGCAATAAGCATAAGAAAAATGTGAGGTAATAGTATTAGCATGCAGGTCGTGGAAATGGGGTGAGTGACAAAGGATGGCCAGCTGCTTACTTTCAGTGCACTGTGTAAGTGATGTTTACTTGGAGGCCTGAATGCTGAGCCGGGGCCAGCCCTGTTGTGACTGTGAGGAGGAAATCGTTCCAGGCAGAGGGCACAACAACGACAAAGTCCCCCATGTGGGCCCAGCCTGGCCTGCAAAAGGAACAGGAACATGTGACAGGCTGACGCTGGCGGGCAAGGGGAGAGTAGGAGAAGAGAGTAGAGAGGCGGGGAGCTGACTGGAGAAGGTTAGGCAGGGAAGAAATGTGAATGATGTAGCTCAGCCTTCAGGGAACTCAAGGGCCACAGAGCAGCCAGATTTATATGGGTTAAGAGCACAGCATTTCCTGCTGAAGGTTGCAGTGCTGGGCAGGTGGGCACGGAGGCATGCACTCTACATGATTAGCTGAGTGTGGGGCATTATTGTAGGAAGCCAAGAGAGGTAGTTCTGGGCCTCCAGAAGTGGATGCTTCCCCCCTAGTTACCACAGAACCGGGAGACATTTGCGCCACAGTACTTCTAGCTCATTTCTCACCGAAAAAAGAAGACACTTTCAATGGTCAAGCATGCCCAAAATTTTATTCTAGTGACAATAAGCCATAGCAGAGCCACAGGAAATATATAGGAGTATCTGTATGTTCACCTTGGAAAAGTAGCAATTTAACAAAATATAGACTATGCCCTTCCCCAGTGAAGCAACAGCACCCACCACGGGCATCATTTTAAACCCAGGGCTGAGCATAGTGTCCGCCACAAAGGATGTGCTCTACAGAGACTTGAAAGATTAAAAATAACAGACGCAAGGATCAGTTGGAGCTGGCTCCTCTTCTCTTTGCTGGAAGATAAGCCAGATGACCTAGAAAAGCGACTTAGGCACCCGCTGGCCTTCTCTGACCTCCTTTTGGATTCCTTTCATTCGGCCTATATTCGTACTGTGTTGTTTCCAATCCACTCCGAACAATTAGGAACTTGTTAGCGTTAGTTTTTTGGCTTACTCTCTACTAATTTTTTTACCCTAAACTGCAACCTTTACTTTAAACACTTGATAACTAAGTATTCTCTCATTGTCATAGCAGTTTGTTCGTTGATACAGCACAGTCGGGAGCATTGTCCTTGGGGAGTAATAATGGCAAAGGGCAAAATTGAAGAACAAAATCGGTAATCCACATGGAACTCCCATCACACAGGCCTGTCTTTGGTCCCATGGATTAAGTGGCCTGTGCTGTGGATGGGCTTTAATCACAGCACACTTACATATTATTCTGACTTTTTGGAGCCACTTTATCTAGCTCAGTTTGTAGCTGTGAGGTGGAGAGGCCAGATGTGGTTAATAAAGACATATTATACTTTCTATATGAGATTATATTTTTTCACGATTTATGTATTCCCACTCTACAGATGACAAAGATAAGGCTTAGCAGCCCTTAGTGATGTCTGAGTACAGTTTATGATGAAGAGCCTTTCCATTAACATGTCACTGACACTCCTAGTTATGCTGTGCAAGTAACATGGGAAGCTATGTAGGCTGGGTCAAGCAGCACATGCCTGTAACCTTAGGAGACACTTAGGAGACTGAGGCAGGAAGAGTGTAAGATGAAAGGCAGCCTGAACAATTTAGTGAGACCTTGTCTCAAAAAACAAAAAACAAAAATGTTGTTGATGGAGCTCAGTGTTAGAGTGCATGTCTAGCGTGTGTGAGGTCCTGCAGTCCCTGGTACTAGGGGAAGGGGCTATGTAGTTTACAATCAGGGTCAAAGTCAAAAGGAAGCTCGTTCAACTGGTATACATTATAATGATGCCAGTCATTCATGCTGCTGGTTTTCCCACTGCTGGTTACTATCACATTTACCTGCTTTTGTTGCTACAGTTTTTAGCAAAGTTGATAGGAAACTGTCCTTAAGGGTGGTCTGACCTTCTATTGCTTCTTTCTAGTTTGATTATAGGATCAGAAATGGGAAAGTCTTGGAGAGAGGCTTACACTGAGCAAATTAAAGCTTTCAGGTTTTACTTTAGCTTGACAAAAGACATCCTCCAGGGTTTCGGATGCTATGTTTACCACTGGAACTTAATAAATAAAGTCAGGATTAAAGAGAACCCTTTATACAGTCTCTATGGGTTCTAACTTTCACATGTGTATCTCAAGAAGGACTTAGCCTAAGCCGGGAGTGCTGGCACACGCCTTTAATCCCAGCACTCAGGAGGCTGAGGTAGGTGGAGCATTGTGAGTTCGAGGCCTGCTTGGGCTACAACATGAGTGCAAGGCCGGCCTGAGCTACATAGTGTGACCCTGCCTCAAAAAACTAGGGCTGGGAGTTTGCCTTAGTGGCTTAAGTACCTGTCTGGCAGGCATGAGGCTGTGAGTTCGATCCCCGGTGCCACAAAAAAAAAAAAAAAAAAAAAGGACTTAGCCTGCAAAGAAATTCCAAAGCCTGTGTGCTAGACCCCAAGGCTGGTCTAAGGGTTAGAAGGGAAATGTCAGCACAGCGGGGTCACCTGGTAGGGTGTAGGCAGAGGAGGCAGGGGGGTAGAGAAAGTGGGGAGGCTTCTTACCCCAACATTCTGTGACCTGCTTATTGTCACAGTGCTTGACATTTTATCACTACAAATTCTTTCAGTTGACAAATGGTTTTTAAAATGCAAATGCCTAACCACAAAGCTATGCCAGGAATAATAATGTTTTCAGTAAGGCCACTTAGAAAGTCACCAATAGTATTGAATTTTGACTTAAGGGTTTTTCCAATTTCCTCTTCTATGCAGGCTGTTGTATCATTTTTTGTAATCATATAGATTACAAAATCTGGGCGTGATTTTCCAGATAAACCCAGAGAGCCAAATACAAAGCTGTGAAATGTGTACTAGTCTGTACCCTTTGTATTGTTTTCTAGCTGATAGGTTTAAAAAGATTTTCTTTGTTGTTCGTTGCATTATGTTCAGTCAGACATGGGCAACAGTTCAAAGACAGCACCAAGGTAAATTTGCATCCTTACACAGCTTGTTGCTGTCTATCTATTCCTCAGCTTTCCATGTCAAGAGCTCCCACTAGCTTCCATTACTGTCTGCCCTGCTGAACATAAAAAAGAAAATGTATTATAAAACCATGCCTGACTCTATCATCAACGTTCCTGGGGCCTCTGTTTCTAGAAGAAAGGGCTAGAACATTCCTGTTATCACCTTATCTTAGGGGGAAAAAAAAAATTTAAAAAGCCCTGCAGTAAATAAAGCATGTGTTTTTGTGGGTTTTAATAACCCTTAGCACTATTATTATGGATAATCTGTTCTTATTTATCTGCTCTATCACATTTTTCTTCATGCATGTCAATTTTGACACTTATGAATATGGAAGATAATAATCACTATAGAGCCTCTGTCCTATAAATAGACATTTTAAATACCCACCATTGTGAGTTACTTGTCTGTGATAGTCATCATGAAATAAACTTGCTTGTCATTATTTTCTGTTTGATGCATATTGTAAAAAAACAAAAAAGACAAGGACTTGGTGACAACCTCCAGCAAAAACTGATCCATTCAGTTACTCTGTAGAGGAACAGTTACATGTACTAGTATTTCTGGGTACTTTCTTTGAGGATGTTTCAGAGAAAAGTTTCTGTATGCACCAACCAGTGAATCAAAACATGGGATGCTAAGCTGTGCACAGAACTGTTCATCACTTCTGGTTCTCTGAGAAATATAAAGCAATGCATTACCCTGTTGTTAGTGGGAGATATTATCTATGTATTCAAGACTAACCCAGCTGAATACGCTGAAGAAAGTAAGCAAGTTCTTATAAAAATATTTTTTCTATTTTCCCTAAAATTTTGAGAAATAGTAATTTATATGTCTTTATATTAAAAAAATCATATTTCAGTAAAGCTTTCAGGTTTCAGTATTTATAGCCCATCACTAAGATGAAATAAAGAAAAAGAGCAAAAAAGCCAATTTGCTCAAATATTAAAACACATACACATGCATGGTGGCATGGTTTGTAATCCCAGCACTCTGCAGGAGCCTGAGGCAGGGATCTACAAGTATCAGCCCTGCCGGGGCAACTGAGCAACACCCTGTTTCAAAATAAAAACAATTAAAAATGGGCTCGGGATGTAGCTTAGGTTGAAGGCACTGGGTTCAACCTGCAAGACAGCAAAAAGAAGCAAATATAAAAACATGCCCTGGAAAATGTTTTGTTTCGTTGCAAAGTTTACATCTGGGTGAATCATTTCCATTAGTTTTGGTGCGGTCCCCTCAGCGAGGCATACATAGAAGACAACTGGCTTGGGAGAAATGGAGATGTAATTAGCTGGTCTCTTAAGCCATCTGTAGATTGTGCGCCTGCACCAGGGGTTGCAGGGAAATTCTCCGGGACTGATTAGAGCTCTGGAGAGAAGAGAGTAGAGTCTTGCAGTCTGGAGTGGTTCTCCCAGAGAACACGATCGCCCTCTAGGTTACGTTTTTTCAGCACGACGGGGCAACTCTAGCCACTTCGCCACCAGGGAGGAAGAAGGAAGGGGCCGGATCCCCCCCGGTAGGAGGACTAGCTGAACCAAAGAAAGAGGCTGGCGACAGGAAGGAAGCACAGATCAAGTGTTTGAATAGCGGCCACAAGGCAACCTAAAGCCTGCGCAGCGCTAACAGGCGCGTCGCACACAGTTCCTCCGTCTCCCCTCCCCCCTCCGCCGTGTGTCACCTTCCTGTTCGGAAGTCTTAGTAGGTTGCTGGGACAGAACAGGGGACGCCAGCTCCACCCATCAGGTATCCGGTTGGAAAAAAAACCAGTCTCAACAACTTGATTCTCTCCGTTAAATGATAAGTTTAACAGACCATCCGTCTCCCAGGGCTGCACAGTCGAATGGGGGAGGAAGGGGCACATTAGACGGTTTCTTTTCTGTCCCAACCACAAATATATGGTTGTGACTCTGGTTCAGTCAGAGCCCCCCAAGTTGAATTCCATGTCCTTCCTGGCATGCACGCTGCAGAGCTCCTTTGAGAAAATGAATCCTGAGCATGTGTTTTGAATTTTTTCTGGACTGATTTGTGATAATCAGCTAAGTTACATTTCTTGTGTGTCTTGCTGAGGATGTAATAAACCTAGGGTGCTTATGACTGTAGTTTTTTGGATGATGTTGCAAAGGGGGCGGGAGGGGGGGAGGGATAAATGGCCCAGTGTTGAACTTTGTAGCTTGCTGCCTTCCTGTATGTAAATTCCCTTATATAAAGTGGGGTTCCTAATAACGGGGACTTTGGCCTCTGGTTGGTGCTCCCTTGTCATCTCTGAGCTTCCAGCCTCCTGAGGCACACAGCCCCAAGGTTACTCCAGCCCTCACTGGCTCTACTTCTAACCTCTGAAAAGTCACCCCCAACCTTCATATCCTGTTCCATCTGAAGAATGAAGCAGGAGGCTATACGATCCCCTTGGAAAGGTTTGTGCTTTGAGTACTATTGTGGGAGGGTGGATAAAGCAGAGATACCTCAGAGGAGTTGGGGTTAGTTATGGAGAAGGCACACAAGGTAAATACAGGGAGTCTGATGGAAGGTTTAATGTTTTAGAATAAAGCACAAATTTGCAGATGGTGTTTCTGAGCAGTTGGAGCAAAGTTATTGTGATTTGCAATTGCCTAACCTTTCTTTAGGCTGGAGTGTTAATTTCAGCCAATAGTAAATGCTTTTTGAAAAAGCTGGTGATAAGCAAAGTTTGTCACCCAGTCTCTAGGACAGAGAGGCTGCATGTCCTCTTCTCCCGGTTTCTAGTTGTGTGCCTTTTAGGGCTAATGAGGCGGCTATACCTGCGAAAACAAACCCCTGCCCAAGATGCAGAAAAAAGCGCTGCGCACGCTATTCCCCGTTTGACAGCTGGTATTTTGCAGTGTGTCAACTCGAAAATGGCCGGGCCTTTGGCAACATGGGGTCACGGCAGGGCAGTCACCGCAGACAGCATCAGTGAGAGCCAGGGACCAGCGCTGCAAACACTGGTAACTCGAGGCGTCTCCCCGGCCCCTGGCCCAGGCGTAGAGTTTGTGGCTTTGCCCGGCCAGCGCTGGCGCGGGTCCCCGCCGGGCGGTCAGACTGCAGCGCACAGCGGCGAGGTTACTGGAAGGCACCGGCCTCGCTCTCTGCCCGGCCCGAGCTGCCTACTCTGGCTTCCCTCCCTTCTCCACTTTCTGGAGCGCAATCTGTCGGCTAAACTCTCAGGATTCGCAAGTCACCGTTTACAAGGGAACTTGCGAGAAAAAGCAGCAAAACTAAGATTACTCTCGGGTCAGTTATAAGATAAACCAAAGGAGGTTGGTAAACAAGATGGGGACTAGCGAAGGGACTTTAAAGCAGTGCAACGTGATTTTGCAGTTTGCTGGTGGGACAGTGGGACAGCAACAGACCTCAAGGGAGCCAGGCGAATCGGCAACGCCAGAGGGTCACGCCAGGGCAGCCGCTGAGCAAAGCCAGCGCTCCCCTACCTTGCCACCTCCTCACGTGTTCTGGGCATTTCGGGGATTAAAAATGCGAGGCAAAAAAAAAGGAAAAAAAAAAAAACCCTTACATGCAGAACGGACGGAATGTTCCCGGAGATTAGTTCACCAAAAAAAGTGCAATGCAGATTGCACTTTTTTTCCCCTTTAGTGCCGAGACTTATTTTATTTCCGCCCCCTCCCCTACACATTCCTGACCCCCCCCCCCTTTCCTCTTTCTTTCCTTCCTTCCTCCTCTTCCAAGTTCTGGGATTCTTCAGCCTTGCTTGGTTTTGGCCAAAAGCACAAAAAAGGCGTTTTCGGAAGCGACTCGGCCGTGCACAAGAGCCATTTGTTTGTTTTGGGACTCGGGGCAGGAAATCTTGCCCGGCCTGAGTCACGGCGGTCCCTTCAAGGAAACGTCAGTGCTCGCCGGTCTCTGTCGCCTGCCCCGCCGTCGCTGCCCATGGGGGAGACGCAGGGCACACTGGCCCGGGCCCGGCTCCAGTCCCTGCTCCGGCCCCGCCACAAAAAGAGGGCCGAGGCGCAGAAAAGGAGCGAGTCCTTCCTGCTGAGCGGCCTGGGTAAGCGCCCCCGCCGGGGGCTCGGCGACTTGGCCGAGCGGCTCCACGGCCGCCGCGTGGCGCCCGGAACTTGGGGCCGGGGGTGGTCTGGGGCCGCGGGTGGAGGCGAGAGCGACGGGGCGGCCGGAGCCCCACGCCCAGCGTGCGCCCGACTCCCCGGGGCGGGTCGCGCCACGCGGCCGGGCGGCGGAGGCCGGCACGGGGAGGCGGCGAGGTGGCGCCCGGGCCGGGGTTCCAGGCGCTCGGGCCGCGAGGGCGTCCGCAGCCAGGGGCGAGCGGGGACAAGGCCAACCGGGTCGCCCCGCTCCGGCCGCAGAGCGCCTCGGCGCCGCGCCCCTACGTTCTTCGCATGGCGCCAAAAAGTGAGGAAAAGTGGAAAATTACCCGGGGCTGTCCATCCCTCCCAGCCGCCTCCGCCAGCGTTTTTCCCTCTCCGTCTGGGGGTCCGAGCGAGGCTGGCGACCCCCCCGCCCTTGGCTCCCCGGCTCGCGGAGGAGCGAACCTACCGCCACCCGCAGCACAGGCGGCCAGGCGCGCGGCCGCAGGGGGCGTGGCTCTCGCGCCGCGGCCTCATTGTACGTAGGCCCCGCCCACGCCCCGCCCACGAGGCGGCCTAGAGCTTATAAAGCTGACCGCGCTCTGGTTCCGCGCAGTGTTGCCTTAGCCGGTTTCGGGTATTACGGTCTAACCCGTGTTCTTTTCTTGGCAATGACGGTGAAAACCGAGGCTGCTAGAGGCACTGTCACTTACTCTAGAATGAGGGGAATGGTAGCGATCCTCATCGGTGAGTGTAGGAAAAAGAGACTTGGCTCTGAGATACGCGAAGTGGAATTGTTTTGAAGGTCCCACATCAAATTTGCGTGTGTGGCGTTGGACCTTATGAAGCCATCTAAATGTGTTTTTATTTCTCTGATCTTTAATTCACAGCTTTCATGAAGCAAAGGAGGATGGGCCTGAACGACTTTATTCAGAAGATTGCCAATAACTCCTATGCATGCAAACAGTAAGTTCAGGGGGGAGTCAGAGGAAATGGAACCTCGAACTGACCTCTCGCAGTCTTGGTCTCATCCCCGTGTTCATCGGGAAACCCACTTCCCCTGGGAGTGAAAATCTCTTCTCTCCTTAAGTTCTAGTTTATCTGACACGTTTTAAACCTTAAAATGAATTTGTGGCTTGAACTTGTTTTGGAAATGTAAAATAAATTCTTCTAAATGTTAACCTAATTCAACACCTTCTCTCCAGGAACAACCCAAATTTCTGTATTTAACTGGGTTGTCATTTATTTTACTATTGTTTTTCCTTTAAGTAGTTTCCTTGGGTGTTTTCAATTTAAATTATGAATTCTCCGGCAACGTTTGGGTCAAAAATCCACGGTTTATCTCGGTGTGCCCCCTAGCGGCTATGTCAGAGTTTTAAAGTTGTTTCTTTATTCTCTGCAGCCCCGAGGTTCAGTCTATTTTGAAAATCTCCCAGCCTCAGGAACCTGAACTTATGAATGCCAACCCCTCTCCTCCAGTAAGTATTGTCTTATTTGTGACGCATCTGTGGAGGAAAATTATAAATGAATTCATATTTGTACATTGTGGATTAAAATAGCATTTCTAGAAATCAGTATCAAGGCAGGAATGCATTAGTTCACAACGTAACAGGTGACATACGTACTTAAGTATTGAGTCAGTGGACTATATTTAAAGGCATGCTTCATAAAACTTATATTTGCAATGTAAGTGCAGTTTCCATATTTATGTTAAACAATAACATGCATGAGTGACAAATCATTTTGAATGTGTTTATAAGTGTTCAGTGACTTGTGTAAGTCATATCTAGCTGTAATCTTTTGCATTGCCCGTACTTTATTCTAGATGTCTTTCTTTGCGACAGTGAAGTTAACTGAGAATGTTTTGTTTTCTAGCCAAGTCCTTCTCAGCAAATCAACCTTGGTCCATCATCCAATCCTCATGCTAAACCGTCTGACTTTCACTTCTTGAAAGTGATTGGGAAAGGCAGTTTTGGAAAGGTAATTTCACATGCAAAGACTCAAGATACTCTTTCATGTATTCGTTTTACATTCGCATTGGATGAGGATAGAAGAATAATTTTTAATTGAAATTTCAGGTTCTTCTAGCAAGACACAAAGCAGAAGAAGCATTCTATGCAGTCAAAGTTTTACAGAAGAAAGCAATCCTGAAAAAGAAAGAGGTTTGAGATGCCTCCCATGACTTGGGGTCACAGGTGGTTGGTTACTCACTGAGTCTTTACCTTGGGATTTTAGTGGCAAGTTGAAATTTGCCAATGAATCTTGTCTTCTTCCTAGGAGAAGCACATCATGTCGGAGCGGAATGTCCTACTGAAGAATGTGAAACACCCTTTCCTGGTGGGCCTTCATTTCTCTTTCCAGACTGCTGACAAATTGTACTTTGTCCTAGACTACATTAATGGTGGAGAGGTAAGCCACTGTGGGCAGAAGCCAAGCATCGGGCGGGCGGTCTCTACTTGTTCTGTTTGCATTTAGAGATGTTTAGTTTAAAGCTGCGTAGGGGAAGAAAAGTTACCAGAATTAGCATTTCCTTTAACTTGCCAGCTTTCAAATAGTTAATGGATTATTTAGGGCCACTTCCTGCAATTGTTCTCTTTAGCAATGTATGTCAGGAGTGATTCAGTGCTTTGGCAGCCCAGACTGACTTTGTTCTGTCTTCTACAGTTGTTCTACCACCTCCAGAGGGAGCGCTGCTTCCTAGAACCACGGGCTCGTTTCTATGCTGCTGAAATAGCCAGTGCCTTGGGTTACCTGCACTCTCTGAACATCGTATATAGGTGAGTCAAAAGAGCTCAGACAGCTGCCTTCCTGGGTAGGGAGGAGCGCAGCGCCAGTCTTTGGAGCCTTAAAGTAATTGGTATTTATATGCAACACGGTCACCTATAACCTGGTGTCCTGGCACATGCACTATCTCGATTCTGTGCCACTAGGATTGTGCTAATACAGATTAGTAGAACAAGGACTCCTTTTTTTTGTTTTGTTTCATTTTGTTTTTTGAGGCTTTGTTTTTTAATTCACTATACAACTGCATTGCATTTAAATACTTCTAATACTTTGGGCAGTGATCCTTATGGAGGGTGTCTTCTGATCTTATAAAATGAAATTAAGTATGCAACAACTTCTTTTTGTATTACAGAGACTTAAAACCAGAGAATATTTTGCTAGATTCCCAGGGACACATTGTCCTCACTGACTTTGGGCTCTGCAAGGAGAACATTGAACACAATGGCACAACATCCACCTTCTGTGGCACACCTGAGGTAGGAGCTCTTGGTCTCTGCCAGCCCCCCTCCCTCCCGCCAGGCCAGGAGAGAAGTGTGCAGTAATACTTTTGACTGCTAAAAGAGTAAACTCTTAGCTCATAGTACAGTTCAGCTCAATACACTTTTGTTTGATGTAAGATGGGACATCCTAAGACCTTCTGGTACTCTAAATAAAACTACCCTTGGTGAGATCCATGTCATGAAAAAGGTCTCTTAGATCCCCAAGTAAGATACCTGTGGGTACCCAGTTGTTTCCCAAATACCAGTACTTCTAGGGAGCCAGTCAGCTTCACAAAGTATAGAGGTTTTTGTTTGTTTGTTTGTTTTGCGGTACTTGGGATCAAACTCACAACCTCACGCCTGCCAGGCAAGGCGTTTAAGCCAGTGAGCCAAACTCCTGGCCCTGTTTTTTTCAAGGCAGGGTCATACTATGTAGTTCAGGCCGGCTTTGCTCACGTTGGAGCCCAAGCCATCCTTGAACTTACAACGCTCCACCTACCGCAGCCTCCCGAGTGCTGGGATTAAAGGCGTGTGCCACCACGCCTGGCAGTACAGAGGTTTTATTGGGAAATAATCTAAAGAAATATACCCTCCAGCTTGCCTCTAGGTCTTAGTCTTTCAAAGTGTATATCAGTCCTTGAGATTGTCTGGCTTTACCAATTCTAAATTCCTATTTTCCTGTTGAATCTTTCAGTATCTGGCACCCGAGGTGCTTCATAAGCAGCCTTATGATAGGACCGTGGACTGGTGGTGCCTGGGAGCTGTCCTGTATGAGATGCTGTATGGCCTGGTAAGTAGCACGCAGGGAACTGTGGGCACCGCCCCTGCTTCTGTGACATTCTCTGGAACATTGGCCTCCTACAGGCAAGAGTTATCTGGGCAAGGCTGATATGCAGGCGTGGCCCTGGCTTGGCCTCATCAGTAAGCTTATCAAAAGCTGATAAGCTTATTAGTTGTTTTATAGTAGTAATTTATCTAGTGGATTTTTTTCTGGCCTTTTTCCCCCCATGTCACTTTTTACCTGTACTGAAGTGAAAACTATAGCTTATTAGCATAAACTGCCCTCCCTTCCCCCATTAAAGGTTGCAAAAAGAAACACTTAAAAATCAAGAGCAAAGAAAACACCCAGGGAAAGACTATCTCAAGTTCAGCTAAATACTATATATTACAGCTGAACTGTTTTTCCCTGTTGGTAATACATGCTGTACAAAACTTCTAACGAGATGTAAAGTAATTTCCCCTGTTCTTTCAGCCTCCTTTTTATAGCCGAAACACAGCTGAGATGTATGACAACATCCTGAACAAACCACTGCAGTTGAAACCAAACATTACAAATTCTGCGAGGCATCTCCTGGAGGGGCTCCTGCAGAAGGACAGGACAAAGAGGCTCGGAGCCAAGGATGACTTTGTGAGTAATCTTTCCTGTGTTCTGGCCCTCTGGGAGCACGGGAGACATCACTGCCTTTACTGACTCCTGCCTGTCTACATTCATCTCTGTTTCTTCTCAACAGATGGAGATTAAGAGTCATGTCTTCTTCTCCCTAATTAACTGGGATGATCTCATAAATAAGAAGATTACTCCCCCTTTTAACCCAAATGTGGTGAGTATCTGTCTGTCTGTCTTAAATACAGTGAAATCCAAAGTGCATTGTGCTTGGTGGGACATCAAGGAGTAATTGGCAGGTATTTTATCCACAGATCCATTATTTTCCAAGATAGAGAATAGACGTTTGTCCCTACAAAAGTCACAATGTTTCAAGCATATTCTCTTCAAAGTACCAAGAGGCAAAAAGTGAACTTTGCTGTTCCTTTATTTAAATTATATGTGGCCCTTGGGACTTTGTGCTTGAAAGGGATCACTATGGGAATTTCCATAAAGCATCCTGAAGAGTTGAGCTCTACTATTGAAAGCCCAAAAGCTTCCCTGTTGTGTGCCCATGAGCATTTTTGACACTGAGTGTATTTTCTTCTCCTGTCATAGAGTGGACCCAGTGACCTACGGCACTTCGATCCTGAGTTTACCGAGGAGCCTGTCCCCAACTCGATCGGCAGGTCCCCCGACAGCATCCTCATCACAGCCAGCGTGAAGGAGGCGGCTGAGGCATTCCTTGGCTTCTCCTACGCACCTCCCATGGACTCTTTCCTCTGAGCAGTCTTAGGGGTGCTTGTGAAGGATCGTATGTGTGTCTGTGAATGTTTCGGTTAGCCTTTTGGTGGAGCTGCCAGCTGACAGGACATCTGAAAGAGAATTTGCACATCTCTGGAAGCTTGGCAGCCCTGTTGCACACTGTTCGCTGGAAGCTTTTCAAAGAGCACATCCTCCTCTCAGCTTGTGAGGTTTTCATTTTTATCCTTCCTCCCAACCTGGTGCTATCTCTGAATTGAGCATTAGAGCGCTGCCCCAGACAGGTATGATAGTCTTGGTAGAAGGGAGACACTGGTCTGAGAAGAATCTTCCCCAGGTCTGTCGGGGCTGTGAAAACGAATATTCTGAAATGTGCCTTTTCTGATGAGATCGTGTTAGCTCCAAAGCTTTTCCTATTGCAGAGTGTTTCAGTTCTTTATTTTTCCTTGTGGATTTAGTGTGTGAACAATGGTATGAGTGTGATATACCTGATCACAGATGGATTTTGTTATAAGCATCAATGTGACACTTGCAGGACACTACAATGTGGGACATTGTTTGTTTCTTCCATATTTGGAAGATAAATTTATGTGTAGACTGTTTTTTTTTTTTTGTAAGATATAGTTATTAACTAAAACTTACTGAAATGGTCTTGCAATGACTTGCATCTAGATGCTTAAAGACAGCATTGCTGCTACAAATATTTCTATTTTTTAGAAAGGGTTTTTATGGACCAATGCCCCAGATGTCGGTCACAGCCGTTGGTGTTTTCATTGTTTAAAATGTCACCTGTACAATGGGCATTATTTATGTTTTTTTTTTTTTTGCATTCCTGATAACTGTATGTATTGTATAAAGAAAGTCTGTACATTGGGTTATAACACTAGTATATTTAAACTTACAGGTTTATTTGTAATGTAAACCACCATTTTAATGTATTGTAATTAACATGGTTATAATATGTACAATCCCTCCTCCCTACCACACAACTTTTTTTGTGTGTGGTAAGCCAATTCTGGTTTGCAATAAAACCTTGAAAATATTTACATAAAATGTGTCATGTGTTGCTTTGTTGTGTTGAAGAGAGCAATAATGAGTCCATTTAAAATTTAAAATCATTAAAATTCCACTGTGAAAAAAAAAATTTTTTTTTGAGACAAATTCTTGCTATGCCATCTAGGCTTGCCTCAAACTCCTGGCAGTCTTCTTGCCTCAGCCTCCCAGGTGCTGGGAGTACAGGCATGTACCACCATGCCCAACCTAAAATTTCTAATTCAGTGACTTGTTTCCAATAGCAGCAGCTTTTGACTACAGTGCAGTATCACAAGACCTTAAGGCCAACCTAGATGAGGGTTGTGTCTCGGTAGAGGACTTACGATCCATGAAGCTCACAGAGTTTGAATCCCAGCACAGGAAAAAAACAAAAACCTGTATTCCACACATTTCATTTTATTGGTTCTTTAAGACAGGGTCTTGCTTTGCAGTTCAGGGTGTCTTTGAACCCACTGTTTAATCCAGACTGGCCTCGACTCACAGCAGTCCTGCCTCTGTCTTCCCAGTGCTGGGACTGCAGGCAGGGAGCCACCATGCCTGGCTATTTTATTTTTTGAATCTAGGGCCTCAGGCAAGGTAGGCAAGTGCTCCACCCCTGAGCCACATTCCCAGCCCTTTCTAACTTTATTTTGAGCCAATGTCTCATTAAATTGACCAGGTTAACCTTGAACTCACAATCTTTCTGCCTCAGCCTCCCAAGTAGCTGGGGTTATACACATGTTCAACCATGCTCATTTCCAGCATTTACTGTGAAAGCTGTCAGTCATTAATCCAAACGAATCCTTTTCCATATATTCATCTTGCAAAGTCAGCTATGAAGTAATATTCCCTAGACTTAGTGGCTGCCCTGTAAGTTGGACGGTTTGTTCTGACATTTGGCTTGTTTTAAGTAACAGGTAATTCTTTTAACAAATATTT
The DNA here is from genome assembly GCA_004363535.1 of Dasyprocta punctata. Classification (NCBI taxonomy): domain Eukaryota; kingdom Metazoa; phylum Chordata; class Mammalia; order Rodentia; family Dasyproctidae; genus Dasyprocta; species Dasyprocta punctata. The sequence continues at coordinate 27,445 of RJWM01011827.1, read as the reverse complement.
GACAGCCTCTCTGGGGCCAGGCTCTACTCAGTGCTGGGGGCAGGGCCATGAGCAAAGGAGACAGCCCTTGCAGATCTTGATGGGAAACATAGACTCTGAAGCAGTTTGTTGAAAAAGAAATTCAGATAATGGTCTGCAAGTACAGGAGAATGCCACTAAAGAGCTTAAGAATGTTTGTAACAAATGTCTGTGTTCCCAAAATGCTGACCTGGCCAGATTTCCGCTTTCAGAGAGTAGCCAGAGGAGGCTCAGGAAAGGGACCCAGCAGGAGCACATTCCTGGCTTGATCCAAAGCCCCAGGGAACCGGTGAGCCAGCGCTGTAAGGGCCCCACAGGGGCTGGGTCTGCAAAGCCTCCCCTAGGACTCATCCCGCCAGGTATATGCTACGGAACGGGGAGAGGCTTAATACTACATCAGCTCTAATCCAAACTTCGGGTTTTCTCACTTCTCTAGGCCTTTCATGCAAATATCTAGCAAATAAGGAGTCCCCAAATAGTTGACTTTGCTGTTGCCTTAACCTATGGGGACACCTATGTCTGCTGCTCCCTCCCTACCTTGATCTCTCAATTTGTGCAGAGAATTCTACAAGGGAAGGCTATGGCTCCTTTTTCCTCTTGCCACTCAGGGAGTCTCCCAGCACCTCTTTCCCTCTTCCCCCAGCCCAGGGGCTTCTGAGGGCTTAGCAGAGATTTGGAAATCACTTAGTCCTTCTCATAATCCAGTGGAGAAGCGGGCTCAAAGTAAATCAAGGGCTTCCTGCTCTGGGCGAGCAAAGGTCAAGTTCTGTAGGTAAGTTACTACTCTGCAGGCTTTAGTTCCCTATTAAGTCTCCTACTGAACCAAATGACAGAATCCAAAATATACCAGCTCTGATGGGGAGATGTTCTGCACATTTTCTCTTCATTCTCATTGTCAGTAACAGTTATGAATTCTTCCTTAACAAAATATGCTTAAACTACATTTTTATCTGAACAGTGCTTGTAGACTGGGAGTCTACCATCTAATCATACATAACTCAGAAAAGTGTGTCATGGATCATGAAGTTGTTCTACTTGTGAAAGGTACAAACCTAGTTTATTGGTTTATAGTCCATCACTGAATACAATTTGATATGTATTTGTCCCAGATGGAAAGATCTCAGAGGAGTTTCGAGTGTTGTCAAACAAATATCGTAGTAGATTAGTTCAAGCACAAGTGGGTGTGAAGGGAACAAGGTAAGAACAGGGAAGTCCAGAAAGAAGAACAAGGATCGATAACAGATGACGAATATTGACTAAGCGCTACAATGTGAAATGACATTCGTGCGGAGTTATCATTTATCTAAGGGAGTAGAGCATATTGCTTCCAGTGTATTCCCCGAGACACAGCTAGCCTCCGTTTGCATGTGATGGTTGAAAAAGGAACCACTCTCTTCTTCATAGCTTTAAATCACCATCAACTCAAATATGGGCTTGGGGTGAAATTAGTTAAGATTTCCATGAGTTAATATGTCACTGAAACTAATACTACCATGAAAAATAAATCTGTCACTATCCTTAGGGAATCTGGTGTCTTGAGAAGACGTGGCACTTACATACTGTAGTATCTGACAGATGGTGAATGTGAGGAAAGGGAACTTCAGAAGTACAGGGACTCCCTGTGGGATCAGGGGTAGGAAAAGTTCTAAGATTCTTACTAAGCCGTTCTAGCTCTAGGGACTTTAATGGGATGGGGGCCTTAAGAACTGGACAATTCCAGTAATTACTAATCCTGCAGAGCTCTTTCAAAATGCCAGACATTGTTCTAAGAATTTTATGCTCAATTTATTCAATCTCTGTAACAACACTATGATGTCAAAAGTGGAGAAAGTAGCACAGAGAAATAATTTACTGGTTAGTGAGTGGTAAGGTCAGAAGCCAAATCAGGACATTCTGGCCCCAAAGTCCATCCATGCTTGTAACCATGACTTTATCACACCTAACACGTGACAAGAAAATACAATAGCAAATAAAGATACACTTATTATTCATTTATATATTAACTCACCAGATTTTACAAAGGTACCATCTAGGTGTGTTACTCGGCAAAGTGAAGGAAAGGAAGATGAAGAGGGATAGGAACAAGGAGAGATAAATTTTGCAATTGAAGACACTACCAGTGGTTGGTGAAGATTAGTAGCAACTGCAAAAATATGCCTTGCAGAGGGAGTATAACTTGGTCTACTGTCTTAGAAAATTCTTTGGCAATATGCACCAAAACTAACATATGTATAACTTATGGGTCCGGGAGTTCCAAAAAGGGTTGATATATACAAAAATATTTTCAGTAATCTTCACAGTAATGTTATACATGTTAACCCCAAAATGAGAACAATTCAAAATATCTACCAGCAGTAACATGAATATATTACAATGATTTCCTGTGAGTTACTGTACAATGAAAACAAAAGAACAATTGCTATATACAACAAGGAAGAAAACTCACCAACAAAAACAAGACTGATTTGATTTATATAAAATTTACAAACACCCAAAAAAGATGAATCAATTTGGAAGTCAAGATGTGATTATTCTTGGGGGAAGACTGTAGAGCTAATGACTGAGAGGATGGAATCTAGAGTGCTGGGAATTTCTGGATCTGGTGGATGATTTTGCTTTTTGTTATTTCATCAGGCTGAACACTTAGAATATGTGTACTTTTCTCTATATTTGTTTTACAATAATAAAAATATGTGGTAGGATAAAACCAGGATGTGAAAGGAACACAGAAGAGGAACAGCTTACCCAATCTGGAGGTCAGGAAAGGAGCTAAGTTCTCAAGTCACTTAGGAAAGAGATGCATGGGGGAATCTGGAAGGTGCAGGTCCACTGTTGGAGCTTGAAAGTGAAGCAGTGGGGAAGGGCATTTCAGGTTGGTGGTGGCAGTTGGTGTAATGTGCACAAGCACAATGAATGGGACATTTGCCAAAGGAAAGTACATAGAAACCTGTACTAGAATCCCAGCTCTATTAAGCAGCTTCCTAGATTTGGGCCAGCAATAATGCAGACCAACCTCATTTAATTAATTTCTTCAGCAGGAGAAATGCAGCCAGTGCCTGTCCCTCCACGGTAATCCCCGAACACAGGCCAGAAGGAATTGGAAATCAGAGAGTGCTAATCAACTTTTTCCTTAATACCACTGCCTTTTGCAAGTTTTTCTCCTCTTTCTTAGAATATGGGGGGTGGGGGGAAAGACATTACAAAGTAGTGGGAATGTTTAATTCTTTAAAATGAAATCTCACTATACAGTCTAGGTGAGCCTTGAACTGGTGGTCTTCTTGTATCAACCTTCTGATTATAGGCACATATCACTATTTGGAACACAGTGTGGAATGATGTGAAACAGTGAAAAGGACCATGTCATTCACGTTCTTGAAAACCACTAGAGAAGAAGTATAGATTCCAGGAAGTAGTGAAGTGTTTGCAGGTTTTCCGTAAGGAGAGTGATAGAGGAGCGTTTTGGTGGTTCTTGCTAAAGGATGTGAGAGTGAAGAGAGTTTGGGGATAACTTTTTTTTAAAAGCCACTCAGGAGACTTCTGATGGTCACCCCAGATGGTGTTAAGAAAAGGACAAAGAGCTGTCTTAAAGGTCCCGCATCGATGAGACTTGGTGAGTTATCTGGAATGGAGGAGAAGGGTGAGTCCAAGGCAAAGGACATATGTCATTTATGTCTTTAATGCAATTGACTTAACATATATGAGTATTTGTCACAGCTACCAGAGCTTCTGGGACAAAGACCACTGGCTTCTTTGACATCCTCCAGGATATAATGAATCAGCCAATCAATATTCGATCAATTTAATTTGCAAGACAAATTGTTACTAACTGTATCCCATTAAGGAATTTCTTTCTTCATTAATCAAAAATCCCTAAACCCCTTTTCCACATGTTTTGAGACTTTTTTCAAGGCCACAGTGAGGTTAACACTTTTTTGGGCTTCACTGTGGCTCACATGTGATCTCACCTCAGCTAGTTTGGCCATTACACACTTGCTAAATGAGGACACCTTTAATTTGTATACGTTTTTCCTGCTTTCCACTGTGAAGGACTTTGGCAGCAAGTCTTAGAACAACTCTTAATGTTTACTTAGTGTTCACCTATAACATTGTGTTCAGACAACTATCTTTGTGTATTTGGATGTCTTGGAAACCATGGGCTCTGAAGGGCAGGGTTCTCTGCTACCTTTTTTCTGTGTCCTCTGTCCTGTGCTCCTCCTGTTGTGTTGGCAGGCTGATGTCCACATTATATGACAATATAAAGGTACAGAGTGTCTAAAAGAAAACGTACAGGGAGGATAGACACTTCTCATGAGCCATAAACCAAGGGTCATCAGCATGCAAACTAAGTTACCTTATGTAAACATATACAAAATACATGAGTGGAGGATGTTATACTGTTTTATTTTTCTGCTAGTTTTAGAATCTTTCGTGCTTAACATAACATTCGAGAGGCCAAGACGTTGCCCTCCCTAAGCTGAACTAAACCAATGGCTCCCAGTTGGGTTATAGTGTTGCTTGCTAAGCTCAGCACAGGTCTATCATTTGTACAATAATTAAAGTTTATTTAGTTAAACCAATTAAAATTAAGCTCATAATATGTAGGGATCCAAATTGAAAACAACTTATCACTATTTTATATTTTAATACTCTTTAACCAATGTGTTTTGTTTTCATTTGTTACCATGAAGTGGAAGTATAGCTGCTTTTCAATAAACATTTATAATTAAAAAACAAACAAGCAAAATAATTGTATTTTCCCATGGAAGATCATAAGGAAGAGACATACAGAAATGATCTCATGCTTAAGTTAAATTACATATTACCTAACAATGAACACTTTCAGGCAAATTTTGAGAAAATGTATTTCAAATAAGACATATATGACAGCTATTTCAAAATATAGCAAATGAAATACAAAGTAAAGAGGAAAGAATGTGAATATTATGATGTTTCCTTAAATTTTCTTATTTATACACAGATAGCATGCACAAGATTCAATAAATAAAAATATGATGAGTAATTTTACAATCATCTCTCTCAGTCACTCTGCCCTCAATTTCTGGTGGCTGGAGATAACCAATATTAGCTTTTCTGGTGTGCCCTTTTGGAAATTTGTATGCATGCACAAGCACGAAATCTTCCAAAAACAGATGTTTTAAAATTAGAAGTTAAAGGAATCATTTCTCAATCTGTTGACTTAAGATTCATGAGGGATTTTAAAGGAGGGAGCAAAGGAAAGGTGTGACTGATTTTTTTAAAAAGTCGTCCCAATTGTTCAGTTTTTTGAAAACTAAAAGATTCACTTTTGACAGAGGTGATGTCACACGCCTATAATCTCAGCTATTAAGGCAGGTAGACAGCAAATTCTGGGTCAGGATGGGCCATATAGTGAGACACTGTCTCAAAGTAAACAAATAAAAAAGGATTTGAATGTGGTTCAGTAGTACAGCATTTGCCTGGCAAGGGTGAGGCCCTGGGCTCAAACTCCAGATTCCACAGCACCACAAAAATAAAATGTGGGGGGAGACTAACTTTTGTGATTCTAGTGCTGATATTTGGTGTGTCATAACCCTTACAGTGTATGTCTGCTTTTCTACCTGTTGTTAAATACAGAAACATTGAACCATAAAGCAGTGAACTACCTGAGACTCAGGCATCAGCTTTCAAGGCTGTCCTTTGCCATTACGGATTTTTGTCTTGCCCACACAGCTTCTTCAGAACCTAACAAGTCACCTTCAAAAATGCAGCTTCACCCTAGCTATACTCTTTCCTTCTTTCTATATTCCCCTTTTTTTCCCTTTCCTTTCCTTTCCTTTCCTTTCCTTTCCTTTTTTTTTTTTTGTTTTTTGTTTTTTGTTTTTAAAAACAGCATCTAGCTAAATCAATAGGTTCCCTGGGCTGTGCTTGAGCTTGGTATCCTCCCATCTCAGCTTCCCAGGGATTTTAGGCATGCACCACCGCATTTGGCAAGCTATCCTCTCTTAGCCAACGGGGACACTATCCTGGTTTCCTTGTCACTAAATATCTTTCCCACATCTGGGGAATACCTGAATGTTTCTCATAGTTTCCAATTACATTCCTGTGAGTCACTCTGTCTGTAAACTATCCTGTCCTTTCCAATTACATGGACTTGGACCGGAATGGAGAATTGGAGAGAAATGTCAGAAGGGATGAGAGTTTGAGGTTGAAAGGTCACAAACTCATTGCTTTCAGGAGTCAGATTGGCAAATCATATTGGAGTAAGATGATCAGAGTTGTAGGCCATGTATTTTATTGTAAAGAGACTAAAAATGTAATAGTAATGAAAATAAAAAAGTAAAGCCACTGTATGGCCAGGTAAAATGAATCTGCAGCCAGGAATATACACGTATTCTGTGATCTAATCTCATAGGTCATTCAGTGAGTTGCCTTTCTTTTGCATTTGTGCCCATTCCTTATCCATTAGATTCAACAAAAGGCAGCAAACACTATTGATTGAAACCTCCTTTCCCCCACTATGAAGTAGAGGAATGAATGGGCTTCTAAAAGGGATAATAATTTAGCAATGAATGACACTAAGTCCATCTCCCCAAGGTGGGACTGTCTCCAGCCGCTAATCACATTCACACACTTGGTGGCCTCAGCTTTCATCAGAATTCCACAACCAGTTTTGGACAGGAAGTCAGTAGGTTCTTAGCATCTAAATGAGGAGCATTTGGTGGCCTCTCCTTCCGCAGATCATTCACACCCTCGCAGGGAAAACGTGCACATATTGTGTAAGTAATCTGAAGAATTAGCTTTCTGTACAAAGAATTGACTTGGCCAAGGTGTCCTGAGTTACAGTGGCTGGGAAGTCAAGAAAGGGTAAGTTGAGGGAGGAAGCATGGAAAATTAGAAAAACCCCTGGCATTTGAAATCCTTCCCACTTTTAAATCTCTCTTCCAATGGAACTAAAAGCACTTCTTTTGCAGAGTCTGTGAGGTAACTAACATGTATGAGGAATGCAGGGAATGTTCGGCGATATTTAACAAATAAGTAAACAATGGTGCTTCTGGTGCTTGACTGGAGGCCCCTTTAGTGGCACATACTGGGTTTTTCTTTTCTTTTCTTTCTTTCTTTTTTTCTGTCTTTCTATTTCTTTTTGAGACAGGGTCCTGAACTCACAGTGATCCTCCTGACTAGGCCTCCCTACTGCTAGGATTACAACCACATCCAGCCTTCAGTGGTACAGTTTGAAAAGCACGGAGAATGGTCAGACTAGGGCAGCCTAGGCCAGGGGGATCAGCCTAGCTTTCCTCAGCAGATCATGAATGAATGATAAGACAGAACGCTAAATAACTCCATATCCTGTTTATTTGAAGTCTTTTAAGACTCAAGCTTGTAGGAGCTCTTTAAGACTTTCTTTTTTAAATTAAGTTAAATTTTATTTTTTATTTTATTTTATTTTATTTTTTGACACAGGGTCTTGCTATGTAGTTCAGGCTGGCCTTGAACTCACTATGGTGCCCAGGCTGGTCTTGAATTTGTGCCACCCTCCTGCCTCAGCCTCCTAAGTGCTGGGATTATGTACATGTGCCACCACACCAAGCTTTCTTTGAAAACTTCTTATCAGATTATCTTTTGAGTTTTCTTTTGAATCAACTCTGAAAATTCTTTCCATTTAAAAGCAGGAAGTTTTTCAAGAAATTCAGTCCCAGGGCTGGGGATTTAGCTCAGCGGTATAAGCGCTTATTTGGCAAGCACGAAGTCGTGAGTTTGATCCCCAGTACCAAAAAAAAAAAAAAAAAAAAAAAAAAAAAAAAAAAAAAAAAGAAAGAAAGAAAAGAAAAAAGAAAAGAGAGAAGACAACTAAGTCTACTTTCCGGGGGCCTGCGTGACCGGCGTGGACCCCAGGAAGAGAAACATGTGCCCCACCCCGCCACGCCTACCATCACGGGCTAAGAATCAAGGACAAAGCTCTGCAACATCCCCCCTTCCCCCCACCAAAGCAACCTGCTCGTTCGGAAGTCTGGTTAAATTAATAGCAACTAAGGTACATAAGACAACTAAATGCTAGTATTGTTTTGTTCATTTTGCAGGCCTGGGGCTGGCAGCCTGAGCATCTCTTTGGAAGATGACAGTAGGCAATGTAGCAAAAATGGGGGACTCTCTGCTGTCTTGTCTTCGAGGCCCAATATTGTTCTCATTGTTTTGCTTTATTCTGATTATTATTTTTGGGGGGCCTTATTTTAGAATCTGTTTTTATTGGTTTTATTGTGTTTTTTTGTTTGTTCGTTTGATTTTACTATACCTGTTGGAATGGTCAACTATTCTGAAAATAGCAAGATATACTATAGTAACTATTATTTTCATAGTATCTTTCTTTGAAGTTCTGTACCAGTTCTACTTCTTTGTTTTGATTGACTTCATTCTGTTATGTTTTGTTGGATTTTACTATCTTTAAAATAAAAAAAAGAAAAGGAGAGGAAAGAAATTAAGTCCCAGAGAAACAGAGTTGCTGTCTATCAAGTTAATTCTTAACTTAGGGAAATTATGTATACAAATATTTAATTTTTACTATAAGGTATAAAAATATTTATAAACCAGGCATGGTGGCCCATGCCTTTAATCTCAGCACTCAGGAGGCTGAGGCAGAAAGATTGTTGCAAATTCCAGACCAGCCTGGGCTAGCTATGACGTGAACTTGAGGCCAGCCTGAACTGCATAGCAAGACCCTGTCTCAAAAAAAAAGACAAAAACAATATATACACACACATATATATATATGTATAATTAAAACAAAATTAAAATCATCTCATTATTCTTCAAGCTTTATTTAAATGAAAATTCACACATTGGAGTGTGAGACAGGGATTCTGAGAAAGGAATCCTTGCTGTTACTGAATATATTCAACAATATTTTAGTGAAATCAGTCATACAAAGGACCATAAAAAGAAATAAGAGCTGTAAACATCACAAAAGAGAAGACAAAACTGTCACTGGTACAGATTATGCAATTATACAGAAACACTAAGGGAATCAGCAGTCAAGCAAAAAGACCTAATTGACTGAGAGGTTCAGCAAGACAACCTCACATCTATCTTTAAAAATCAATCATATCCTTCTATCAGCAATAACAGAAGGCATAACAAGAAAAAAGTTTGTTTATAGTTATATCGAAAATTGTATGGCCAGGGATTTAGCTCAGCAGCATAAGCACCTGCTTGGCAAGAGCAAGGTTTTGAGCTTGGTCCGCGGTACAAAAAAAAAAAAAAAAAAAAATCGTAAAATAGCAAAGAATTGAGGTAACATAAACTATACATTCTATACAGAAAAAAAAATCAATTCTATTTGAAGAATTAACTATATAAAATGTATTTAATGGATGTGATGTCATAACTTTATAGAGATGTTGATTTTTCCAAAACTTATCTGTAAGTTTCAATAAATTTCCAGTGAAAATCCTAGAATGATTCTTTTGGGGGAATTGTCAAATGTATGTGAAAGAGCAAGATACACTAATATTTATTCAGAATTTATCAGAAAAGATTGAATATATTAAAAAAAGACAATAAAAAGGGGAAGCCAGATCTACTAGACATATCACAAAGATAACTAAAAGTGTTTAAACAACATGTAAGAGCTATAGAGATATTCAAATGGACAAGCAGAACAGAAGAGATGATGTATGGAATAGGAGATAGTACCAACAGCAATCAATGGGAAAACTGGATTATTTTTTGCAGTTGGTCTTAGAAAATTAAGTTGATCCTTCATATGACATTTAAAAATGAACACCAGATGACTGAAAACCTAAAATAAGAGAGAAAATTGTCAAGATAATAGAAGGAAATGTCTGAGAATATCAAGTCATGGTGTTGCAGGCAACTGAGTTAGTTAGAAATATTATAGGCAGTCATACAGGGCTGGGCCCTCAAAGGAACTGGTACAGAGGACCAGATATCTTGTGACCTTGGAAGAGACACAGACCTCTTGCTGTGGGCCAGATCTCTAGACAGAAAGCAAAACAAATACAACCACACCCTAAGTATAAGCATTAGGGATTAGGTATGGACCATCTTGAGAAGCCAGGAATTACCATCCCAATCCCCTACCGAAAGTCACTGATGCTAAGAATGCTTGCTTACTACGTGACTTGCTTCCCCATTTGCCCCTGATTTGGTCAATTTCACCTAAATAATTAATCTTATTGGTTGACCACAGTTCTGTCCCACCTCAAACCCATCTGCCTTGTGAGTTCCCAGTTTTCCCTATTACGATTTTACTCTATAAAAATCATTAGAAAAGACAGTCAGCCGGGCGTGGTGGTGCACGCCTTTAATCCCAGCACTTGGGAGGCTGAGGTAGGCGGAGTATTGTGAGTTCGAGGCCGGCTTGGGCCACAATGTAAGCACAAGGCCAACCTAAGCTGCATAGTGTGACCCTGCCTCAAAAAACTAGGGCTGGCAGTTTGGCTCAGTGGCTTAAGCGCCTGTCTGGCAGGCGCGAGGTTGTGAGTTCAATCCCTGGTGCTGCAAAAAAATAAAATAAAATAAAGAAAAGACAGAGTCTTTGGCAACCCACTCGGGACCCCTTCAGGCCCCTTCTGTTTCTCTCTCAGACAAAAGCTTTCTTTCTCTCAATAAACATTTCCATTCTTAACCTCCGTTGTTCCTAAAATTCATTCATTCTTCGATTTTAGAGAACACGAACTCGCACCAGACATACAGTAGGTTAGGAGTTTCATTCCCTTATATCATTTGGAGGTCTTCCACCGAGATCATTCCCCTATATCAATGGGATCAGATAATTAATAAGCAGGTAGCCAACAGGTCCACCAAATTGATAGGAGCTGGCAAACACCTTCCAGTTTGAGAAGAAAGACTCTTCCATGTGGGCGTCAAGGCTGGAGCATTAAGCATGTTATAGACAGCTGAGTTAATTAGCAATATTATAGGCAGTCAGACAGGGCTGGGCCCTTGAAGGAGCCAATGCAGAAGACCAGATATCTTGTAACCTTGGAGGAGACAGAGATCTGGCTGCAGGCCAGATCTCAAGATAAAAGACAAAATAAATACAACCACACCCTAAGTATAAACATCAGGGATTGATATTCTAAATAGGTATTGATCACCCTGAGGAAGCCAGAAGGAGCCACTAACCCAACCCCTTACCAGCAAAGACCTTATTCTTTATTCATGTCAACTTGCTGTGCCACTTGCTTCCCACTGGATCCTGATTTAATCAATTTTACCTGAGCAATTACGCTGGTAATCTGAGTGGTTGACCATAGTCCTGCTCCACCTCATGCCCGCCTGCCTTGCAGGTTCCTATTTTTCCCCACCTTGGACCTGCCTCACCTCGTGGTTTTGCTCTATAAAAGTCCCTAGAGAAGGTGGGGTCCTCAGCAACCCACTCAGGACTCTCCCCCCACCCCCCAACAGAAGCTTTCTTTCTCTCAATAAATATTCTGTTCTTGACCTCCATTGTTCTTAAAAGCTGTTCTTTGATTTTAGAGAACATGAACTCCTACCAGACATCTAGTAGGTTGGGAGTTTCTTTCCCATATGTCAAATGGACATGAAGTAGGTTTCCAAGGAAGTGGCCACCTATGTTCCCAGAATGCTTTGTGCTATCTCATGGTAGCTCAATTTGTTTTCTTATCAAACAAGAGAAGAAAACAGCTAAAATATTTCTATTCCCTTTTTACATATGATAACACTGATGTTCTAAAACATTTTAGTGACCAGACACCTGTGGAGAGGGTGGAAGGGCATAATTAAAATCCATTGTTTCTGACAGGACAGCCTTGTCTGTTGTCTGGGCCTCCTTGGAGTCTCATGGTGCCTATTTACACAGCAGTGACCGAAGGAGTTGCCACCAGAAAGATGCAGATGAGCTATTTTAGTCTCCCTTGCTTAGAGATTGCCTTTTTATGAGGCAGAATCTTGAAACTAGAGGCGAGCACCAAAGGTCACCAGTTAATAACTTTGGGACTTGTGGATAAAATGCAAATGGGCCATTTAAAAGTGAATAGTGCTATTAAATTTTGTTAGACTCTTCCTAAGAAGCAATGTCTTATGTTTAATGATGTCTAAGGTCTGTATTTATTATTTATTTATTTATTTATTTATTTGGTACCAGGGGTCAAACTCACAACCTTGTGCTTGCTAGGCAGGCGCTTATGCCACTGAGATAAAACCCCAACCCTGAAATCTGTATTTAAAAGATAGTTGTATACACTTTACTGCCTTCACAGAGATGGTGTGACAATCAAATGAAGGAAGGAATTTTTGCATATAAAGAATTACTGTTACTTTTTTTTAACAGTAGGAGTTTGTGAGATAACATTAACATCAGTCTGCAGCTCCATCCAGTGGACACAAGATGCATGACATTGGGATTTCTTGTTTTCCAGTTTAAATATTACCTGCATTATCATGTGTCTGCTATTCAGGCCTTTAATTTACATTTAATATACTTCTTTTAGCATTTTCATTTATGAAATTGTTTGTAGAGGTTTTTCCAATGTTTTTTATTAATGAATCATGACCTCAAAGTAGTTACATACCAGCACAAGAATGTTTTATACCTGGAATTCACACTGTTTTGCCTTCCTTGTCTGAATTTCAGCTTAGGTATTTTACCTTATACCCAACTGCTGTTTAACACAGAAGAAAAGAGAGGGACATGCTGGAGAGCAATATGTACTTTTTGATTTTCCCTTAAGTTATACTTAAAATTGTGAAATCTGCACCTGAAGCTTTCATATGCATATTATTGTTTCCATACAAATCTACTGTGTATTTTTCAGTGTTGGCCACCATGTAGGGATACAATGATAAGCACAAAAGAATGTGGTCCCTGCCTTCATGGAGTTTGCAGTCTTTAAGTAATGTGCATAACCAAGTGACCACATAATATCATTGTTTCGCTTAGCTCAGGAAAGAACAATATTTAATTTTTGCAAAGTAGCAAGAGTCTAACTTGTCCTCAGGTATATCTGGGAATTTGGCAGCAGTGGGCTTAAACAGTGAAGTTTAAAAAGTAAAGCTCTTTTGTTTTAACTTGTCTGTTGATACAAAGATAACTGTCCTCCATGTTATTGTTTAATTCTGTGAAATACTGGGATTTAGAATCAGAAACACTAAGATTTGAATCTTGTGGTCATTTACTGTTCTTCTGACTTTCAGCAAATGGTGCATCTCCCTGATATCTACTTTTTATTTTCAGTATCTTGAAGAGGAAAAGCTATGATTATTGTAGTGTGGCCTATATATTAAGTGATTAGTAAATATTTTATGTATCTGGTCTAATGCCATATGATTTTTTGATGTGAGTCTCATACTGTACTGAAATGGTACTTAAAGTTTAAAACAAGAAAAATACATTAAAGTAAATCTAAAATAAAGATAAGTAGTAGAGCATAGCATAGAGCACTATTATGTTTGAATACAAAAAGCAAGACATTCACATTTTAAAGATATTCTAAGATCACATCTAATATCACTTAATTACCCCAAGAGCTGGGCTAAGATCAATGTTACAAATTCAACCAGTTGGAGGAAGAAGAAAGATCTTGTGTTCACTTAATAGGAGAAATGGAAGTAAACTCATGACTTTTAACTCTCTGGGCCATGTCTCTTTAGACACCATTGAAAAGAAGCCTACTTCTAACATCTGAACAATTTTAACAGAATACCCTCATCAGTTTGCTGGAAGTCTTACAGTGTGGACAGTCTTTCAGTGAATTCCCATGTCACATATATGAGCAGAGAAAATATATCAAATGTTGTTTCAGTTAGAAGAGTCTTCTGTTTCTTAAGCACATACACATTTGTACACATGAACCCAAAATGTCTCAGAAGGGAGGGAAATATTAAGGAGCTAATACTGGCCTGGGATGGAGTTATATACTTGCAATCCAGCTATTCTGAAGGCTGAGGCATGAGGATTGGAAGTTGGAGACCAGTCTAGGAAATTTAGGGAAACTGTTTGAAATGAAATGAAATGTAATGAAATGAAATGAAATATGAGAAGAAGGAATCCCTCCCTGAAAATCAGTGCCATGCATGGGCTGCCAGGGGGACAGCCAGACCCCAGCCTTTTCCCATGAGTCAGAGCCATTTGCGAACTGCAGGGGAAGAGAACAAGAAGTCACCAAGAAGCAAGCCCTCCCTGTGAATCAGCACCATGTGTGGGATGCTGGGGGACCCCTGCTGGCATACAGGCTGGCAAATAAGAAGAGCTAACCCAACTCCCCATAAGCAACCGGCTGATCTGGAGAAACACAGGCCGCAATGATAGCTATTGAGGTGAAATGCAATTTGCTGCTTGTGGTGTTTGGTGTTTTGCTGACTTTGCAGGTCTAGGGCCAGTGGTCTGATCATAGATTCAGAGGATAACGGTGAATATTTTGGCACCTATGGGGGATCTTCTTCTGAAGGTGGTAGCCATTGTTAATTCCGTATTACCTTGTTTTGAAGTCCTGTATCTTTATCATTGTTTTATTGGATTGGATTTTATTCTGTTTTGTTTTGTTTGACTGTTATATCCAATGGTGTGGGCAGTTATTTCAAAGATAACAAGATAAATTGTGGTAGCCATTTTGGATTTATTATTGTCTTGTTTTAAAGTACTTTACTGCACTTATTGTTTTGTTTTTATTGATTCTGTTCTGTTCTGTTTTGTTTGAGTTTTACTATGTCTGAAGGTATCTGCAACTTTTTTTTTTCTTTCTGGAACCAGGGATTGAACTCATCTCACACTTGCCAGGCAGGCGCTTGTGCCACTGAACTAAATCCCCAGCCCTCTGCAGTTGTTTTGAAGACAACAAGTGGTAGTATGGTAACCATTGTTGATTTGATATTGTTTTGAAGTCCTGTGTCACTTACACTGGTTTGTTTTGATTGGCTTTATTCTGTTTTATTTTGATTTTTTTTTTTTTTTTTTTTTTTTTTTTTTTTTTTTTTTTTTTTTTTTTTTTTTTTTTTTTTTTTTTTTTTTTTTTTGTGGCACCTGGGATTGAACTCACGACCTAGCACCTGCCAAGGCAGTCTGTTTTATTTTGATTGGTTTTATTCTCTTTAAAATAAAAATTAGAAAAAGTTAAAAGGAAATAAGAAATGAAATGAACCAAAATAAAATAAAGAAGGATATAGCTTGGTGGTAGAGCACTTGCCTAGCAAATACACAGTCATGGGTTTCATTCCCAGTATGAGAGAGAAAGAAAGAGAGACAGGAACAGAGACAGAGACAGAGAGAGAGACAGACTGAGCTAATCTTGGTTGAAATCTACATGCCCATTAGGAATTGCAGAGGAATGATATCATTTTGATTAAGTAGGCACTGAAGTCCTGGAGTTCCAGAAAGGACACTGCAGACAATAAAAATGAAGTACTTTCTCCATGGAGCTGGTGAGTGACAGAGACAGAATTCTAGTCGTCTTGCTGACCTTCTCTTTCTATCACTCTGCAGCCAGAAGAGCGACTGAAGGAAGTGTACCTGCTGCTCTCTTACCTGAATGTAAGTCTCTCTATCTCTATCTATAGTCAGCAGCACACAATATACCTTTCTTCTCTCTAGCATCAGTAAAGCAAAGGTTGCTAATGTCCATCCTTTTGTTTCCACAGACTCGGGCTATAACTAGAATCAAAATAGGTCTGCCAATTTAAGGACACACTGTTTAATACTGTCTGCTTTGGGAAAATAGGTGGGTTACCAAACTTTTACTAAAGTTTCTTTATTCTGGCCCTCTTTTTTATCATTTTTCTCTCTGTATCAAAAGTTTCTGAGAAGCACCCACTGGCTGTTTCCTCCTTGGATCTTGTTCTCACTGTTTTTTGTTTTGATTATTTATTTATTTATTTTTGCTCTTTTTCAGATAGGGCCTCACTATGTAGCTCAGACTGGCCTTGAGCTTTATAACCCAAGCTGGTCTCAAATTTGTAGTGATCTTCCTGCCTCAGCCTCTTGAGTGCTGGGATTACAGGCATGTACCACCACACCTGATTTCATTCTGTTTATCTAATGTAGCTGTCTTATGAATTATTCTCTCTCTCCAGCATGCTTGTTTTCTTTATCAGAGCATGTCCTGCAATTACATATTCATTGTTTCTTTTTGTGTATAACAACACAGACCTTATCTACCAGTTCTCTGTTAATGCCTTGCAACTATGTGTTTGGTTTATAGTAAATGCTCAATAAATGTTTGTTGAATGAGTGAATGACTGACTTGATTTCTAGACATTTAAGGAACATCCCTGCATTGGAAAAGCACAGATGGTAATTCTTGGATTTATGTCAATCAGTTTTCCAAAACAGAAAACATCAACAACCTAAAATTAGAATGGGAGACTAAAAATAAATAAATAAAAAGCTGTAACATGATAGATAAGAGTCAGAATTCAAAGAATCAAATGGATGAAAACCGGTGATAAAGTTTCAGATACAAGTCCAGAGAATCAGCTTTACAATTCTAAAACTGAAAAAGTCGGGCTTAAAGGTGCGTGTAAAAATTATGTCATTTAATTGAGTGCAGTTTCAATGGGAGTCAAGTGTAAATGAAGTTTCCAAAGATCAAATGTGCTCTTTGGAAGATTAATAGAATTGTCATGACCCAGTGAAAAACCATTTCATACATTACTGATGAGGCAATGCCTGGAGCATAGGATTTGGTTTCTGGGAGGATATTAAAAACAAAAAACAAACAAACAAAAAATCATTGAGATTAAGATGAGCAGAATGAGAAAGGCTCAGAAAGCAAGCTCCACAGTTAAAAATTTCATCTGTCTACCCTGGAAAAAGGGAGTTATGAGTTGGTATTTAGCTAGAGAGGAGTGGGGAAGACAGATAACAAAGCCTGATGGCTGCCTACGATTTTGTGAGGAAGAGTGATTAAACTTTTCTTGGGATGCTGGATGGCAGAGTAGAACTACAATGTGTGAAAGTTAAAGAAATGCAACCCAGGTGTGATGGTTTGATCCTGCAAGCCCAGTTACTCCTCAAAAGGCTGAGGCAGGAGGATTGCCAATTTTAAGTCAGCGTGGGAAGTTTAGTAAGACCTCGTCTGAAGATGAAAATGGATTAGGGTTAGTAGTTCAGTTGTAGAGCATCCTAGGATTCGATCCCTAGTATTGCAAAACAAAAACAAAACAAAACAAAAAATCTAAACAAGTAGCTCTCCAATTTTGTTAAATAAAATTTTTAAAATGTAGATTTTTTGAGAGCAATTTAAAGAGAAAATCTGTAGCACTTCCCAGGGTCTGACATGGGGTGAGCTGTAGACAACTGGCAAGAGCATATGATGGCCTCATCACTAATTTTGGAGCCAAGATATACTGAAATTTCTGCATCAAGTGGAACCTAGAAGATAACTCCTACACTTTTTCCTGCTCTCAATATTTTATGTTTCTAAGGGTTGTTAAGAGTAAAATAAAACCATTTGGAAGTTTATAAAAACTCTTCACAGACATAACCTACTATTTTTATCTGCAATCGCAATTTTATTGCCTCTATTGTGTTACTTAAACATAGGTTTTCTTATAGTTCTTCGAAATAGTCCAGGAATAAATCCCAAATGGAATTTCAACAAGAAAATGGATAAACTATTCACTATTTTAAGTGATCATGATATAGAAGTACCACGTCTATAGTTCATTCCCTTGGAAAGACTGCTGCCAGGGGACACAGGGGGCCAAACTCCACTTGCCTGGAGCTGAAACTGATTATCTCAGTCACTGATGTCTCACAGAAGAATCCCCAGGGAAATTGGGATTAAGAAATTCTCTGGGAAAGACCCAGAAGCTTTCATTCTAAACCAACTTTAGAATGACTACCAGCCCAGGCTGGGGCCCATCCTGGAAACAGACATTTCCCTGGCCTTCCTCACTCTATTCCCCCAAGCCCACCCACAGTCACAGGGGTGAAAGTGTGTGTCCCACTTAATGGAAGAATTTTCTAACAGTGTGGATTGGGCGCTGGTAAACTCCATAATGTATTTCAGGGGGTGGCTGAAATTAAAATCCTTCCCTGCAAGTGATTATTGAAATAAACAAGCGGGATTCTCATTTGTCAGAGGGATAATAAGGAAGGCATTGAGGACCTCTGAGCTATCCAGAGTACCCAGGACACTAGTGCTACTATTACTAGTAGTAGTGTCTTAATCAAGTCATAAGACTTATTACTACTGCCTAAATCAAGTTACAATTACTAAGAACTAAGATCTGCACGTCAGGATCAAATAAGTCATGGTGGATGCAAATCCACAGTGCTGACGTGAGGCACACACTCAGTTCAGGTGAGGGTAAGTTCTCTGTGCTCCACAGCAGCTGAAATCATGCTAAGCCCACCACATTCTTTCTGGAAGTAGTTGCTGCTAGTCCTTGCACTTGCCTAAAATTACAGACCATCTACCCCATCACCAAGTTCTAGATAGAGAAATTCAAATGGAGTGTTGGTAACCCTTCACTGATAAGAGCAAACTCTGAAATCTAAACCCGGAGCTAATTTTTCAGGAGGAAACTTAAAGAAGTCTAATTCCTGAGGGACAGGGCAAGTAGTTCCTCTGTAGGTTCCAGACCTGCTGAAGAGACCAGTGTTGTTCTCAAGCTCAGCCATTCTAAGCACTACTGTGGTTAGATTATGTCTGTTTCACACTGGCTTCATGCATCCTGCTTACTCCTTGGAGTTCATCAGGAAATTTGCCATGTCCAGCTGCCTATAATTTTTGCCAACTCTTTAACATTTTGTCCTTTAAATCAGTCTTAATTTAAGGCATTTAATTACTTGGACATAAGTATGGTATGTTCTTTGAAGTCAGATCTCAACTTTATTATGGATATATAGTCAGTTGTTTAATGTTTTCTTTCATTTCCAAAACTAGGTAGAGGTTTGAATTTGAATTTTAGAAATGAAAATGTAAACAACCTATGAAACTGTGTTGTTACCATTGAAATTGGCACAAAATTTGAGGTCAAGTAACCAGTAAAAATATTATTAGTTTAACTATTTTGGAGAAAGTTCATTCCTGCTCCATTATCCCAATGAGTAAAGCAGAACCATTTTCTATTTTTTGTTTTTTAATCTGAGAGTTCTGAGAGCTATGTCAATGTGGCATTGGGTTACATTTATTGGTGCTATTATCATTCCTATTTTATAGCTGAGAAATGTGAGAAACTAAATGCCCTAAAGAGCAAATCATCTCCCAGGTCAGGATTTGAGGCTATTGCTGTTGGGTGCTGGACACTAGTTCACCAACAAAGGCGTGGTCCTCTTTCTCTCACTGCAGATGAACTCCAGCCATAGATACAGAACCTGTCCAAGGTCAGCTGGCAAGCACATCCTACAAACAAGACAAGGTCTTCATAACTACAAGTGAACTGCTATTCAAAGATACTTCCTCCCTGTGAGGAAGAGTGGAGAGAAGGGAGAACTCAACCTGTTTGCTTTTTTCGAAGGCTCACTCAAGACAGTCATTCCTGGACAAAGCTTTTGTAAGTACAGTGACTCAAGTTGTGATCGCACCAACAGGAAGAAAAGAAAGAAAGAGAAAGAAAGAAAGAAAGAAAGAAAGAAAGAAAGAAAGAAAGAAAGAAAGAAAGAAAGACAGCAAAGAAAGAAAGAAAGAAAGAAAGAAAGAAAGAAAGAAAGAAAGAAAGAAAGAAAGAAAGAAAGAAAGAAAAAGGAGGGAGGAAGGGAGGGAAAGAAGAAGAAAATAAGGAAGGGGGGAAAGAAGGAAGAAAGGAAGGAAAGAAGGGGAATAAAGAGCAAATGTGCACTTTTCACTCCACCTGATGGATAATTCACTGTTTGTTTTAACATCCCCACCCCCAATCCCAGCCAGCATCACTTTTCAGATGGGCTGGAGATTGTTGGTTTGCAGTTAGGAAGTGAATACAACTTTCATTCTTAATCTCCTTATACCATAAAGCTGGTAATCAGCTAAGGAACAATAATATTTATAATTTCTCATAGTGCTGAAATTCCTCTGCAGCTCAGTATTTTGAATTGAAGTATTCTGTTCCTCATGATAGACAACAAAAATTGACCATTGCTTTAAGAATGTGTATCTATAGCAAGGAAATATATTAACATATTTTTTTACTGTCAGTTACTTATATGAATATTATGCAAGTATACCCTTCTGGCAGAAAATTCCCTTGGACCATATCTCTCATCCAGTTCCTTTCTCCCATAAGTAACAAATGATTATCTATTTTTTCTTATGCTTTCAGATATTTTTTGAAATACTGTATGCATTTATGTAGAGCTATGAAAATACACATATTATTATTTAATATATTTTCCACCCAAGTTCTATCTTAGTGTGCATACCAATTTTCTTTTTTGCTTCACAATTATGATATGAAGATCATTCTTTTTAAATTCCATTAAAAATATACGTAATTTCATTACATTTTATCAAACCTTTGCTTATGGACATTTAAGGTGTTACTTTTCTATTATAAACATTGTTGCAAAGAACATTCTTATGAATGAGTGCTCCTCTTTCTCCCAGGTGAGCTTAGAAAGGGAATAACTAAGTAATAGGGTGTGATTATTTAAAGTGTTAATAATAGTGCTAATAGACAGTATTTATTTGGAAATTACTATTAGTTACTATTTCAAGTCTTAGATGTTTTAGTTACTTTTCTTGTTGCTGAGACAAGAACTTGACACCCAAAGTTAAAGAAGGAAAGATTTATTTTGGCTCACAGTTTGTAGAGGTTTCAGTTTATGGTTGCCTGGCTCCTAGGCAGTGTGGCATGGCAGAGAGGCATCACAAAGGAGAAACAGTACATGGTGGACAGAAGGCAAAGCAGTGAAGTAGCAAACAAACAGTAAGTGACAAGTTACCACAACAGCCTCTTTCTGTCCCTTATGTTCTATATTTACACTTGGGGAGGGCCTTCCCATTAACTAATTTCGGAACCATGCCAAACCAATCAGTGGATTAATTCAGTAATCACAAACCCTTGATCCCAGCATTACCCGTGTAATTCCAGCATTGTGCACTCTAGATCCAGCCACCTCTGAACAGCCACACTATGACCTCAGAAGACCCCCAAATAAGACCTCATGAGACTCCAGGGGGACACCTAGACACAGGCCATAACAGCTATTCATGAACTGTACAAACACAGTATTTTATCTTAGACCTTCTTACTGATAAAAACAGCAAGGTGAGTATCTTGCCCTAG
The DNA here is from genome assembly GCA_004363535.1 of Dasyprocta punctata. Classification (NCBI taxonomy): domain Eukaryota; kingdom Metazoa; phylum Chordata; class Mammalia; order Rodentia; family Dasyproctidae; genus Dasyprocta; species Dasyprocta punctata. The sequence goes on along the minus strand of RJWM01011827.1, from coordinate 6,268 downwards.
GGCACATAAGTAGGCAGTGAAAAATCCTAGAAATTTTCTAGGAATTTCCTCGTAGTTCCTTTTTTAAACATGATAGTCTAGTGCCTACAACATAGACTTCATTCCTCATCAATTTGTTTGTATTTGTTACTTCCAAATGGAAATCTGATTACTTGAGGGTTATCCAATCTTACAAAATTGACATGTAGTATATTTGGTTTTCAGTTTGAGAAGCTGTTTTCATACTAATGGCTGAACATAGTCTGGCCTTGGCAAAGCAAGTTTCATAGCTTGGTAAAATAAAGGAAAGGTAAATTGTCCCATTGTTGCTGGGGTGAAGAAGGATGAAGTGAGGAGGGGAAAAGCTGAGGAACTTTGCAGAGTGGGAAACCCAAAACAAGTGAGGTCCTGAGCAAGTCCAACTCCAGCTCCGGTCACTGTATAGCAACTGTGCACCACATACAACTTCATTTTACTTAATATTTTTGAAGTAATCTCAAAGTAAAATTGTCAATCAGTGCCAAAAAAAATCTTCATGAAACACTCAAGAATAATTGACATGTTACTTCAGCATTTCCAAATACTGTACTTCAATGTATATTTCCTATGATCAAAAACATCCTCCAAGATAAATACAGCCTATCATCAAAACCAGGAAGTTGACACAGACACAACATTATTGTGTAATCCTCAGACCTCAGTCAAGTTTGGTCATTTGTCACCAAATCCTTTATAGCAAAAGGATCCAATTCACAATCAAGTGTTGCATTTGGTTGTCATGTTTTTTTAGTATCATTCAACTTGGAACTATTCCAAGTTGTGCCCATGTCGTTGATATATTAGATGGCAGACCAGCTGTTTTGTTATATGTCCTTGAATGCATCAGTTTGTCTGATGTAATTCAGTTTGTATCTCTTTAGCAGAATTATCACAGAAATGACCCTATGACTCATTACATTTTGTGAGATGACGCATATTTCAAATTGTTCTGCTACCAGTGATATTAACTTTTGATTGTTTGCTACGATGAGTCTGCTATGGTTCACACTATAAAGTTATTTCTTGTAACTGTAAGTATTGGAAGAAAGGATTTGAGACTATGTAAATATCCAATCCATCCTCCAACTTTCAAAATTTTCCTTTGTTCATTCATTTATTTTAGCATCTATTCATTGTTTTATTTTAATAGGTTATAATGTTATTATATATTCTTTTATTTTATTTTATTTTATTTTTTTTTGCGGCACCGGGGATTGAACTCACAGCCTTGCGCCTGCCAGGGCAGGCGCTTAAGCCACTGAGCCAAACTCCTGGCCCTGGTATTTTTTGAGGCAGGGTCGCACTATGTAGCTCAGGCCGGCCTTGCACTCACGTTGTAGCCCGAGCCGGCCTCGAACTCACAACGCTTCTCCTACCTCAGCCTCCCGAGTGCTGGGATTTAAGGCGTGCGCCACCACGCCCGGCTTTTATTATATATTCTTATACTCAAATTGTTCAAAATTTGGTATACACAGATCTCCAACTTAATTTCTTTGAGCATTTCTTCACTTTCTGACACCCTCTTGCCAAAGGATATAGATCTATACCTGGATTTTGCCATTTCTCCAAGGACTCCTGGTTCTTTTTTTGTGGAGAACAATATTTAGAGTTTAAGAATGAGTGCTAAGTGTGCTTATTGGTTGGCTAGGTTCTGTTATATCACCATTAGAACAATGACTCTCTCTCTTAACTATCTACTTTAGAAAAAATGAATTAATAGGTATTCTAATACCCATTCAATGCATCCTTCCTTTCTCTCTGTCCATAATTATAGCACCTTGCTCCAACACTGAACAACCAGTTTTCTCGATCCTTATTTATTGGTGTGGCCAAGTACCCTGAGTGTAATCTATGTCCTGTTGTTCTAGTTGCCCTCTTCTCTACCTGGCTACCCACTTCACTTTCCTGAGGTTCAGGTGCTCTATGCCAGGGGTCTCCCTTTCCACAGAGACACCCATCTAATCTCACATAGACTCCAGCACCCATAGCAACCTGCCACTCTCTTAGGGGATCACTTTGCTGGGCCAGTCCTGCCCTGACCTATCTTTTAAAATCTCACCCACCAATAACCTTGAACCAGAGTGTTTAAATAGAGATGAAGAAAAAGAGTAGATGTGTCATTTTAAGAATAAGTTTTGGTATGCCTGTTTTGATTTATTGTTGGTTATTCTTCTCTCTCTTTTTGTTGCGTGAAAATATAAACTTCAGTTAGATTAATTATAGCTGTTAAAAAAAGTGACATTTTTCGATTAATGTACTTATATAAATTAATTCTTGCATTATTATAGTAGTAATGCTAGTAATTTCAGGCATCCCAAACAATCTTGAATGCAGTCTTTTTGTATCACTGTGGGTTTTTCAAATCTTGCTTCCTAAGATCTCTATTCTAACTGTTTTGGAAATAATTTTATCTCCCCTCACACTCCTTTGTTCATAGAATTTCTCAGACTACATTCCTTCCAAGTACTAGTTGCCACCTTCAACTAGTTTTTCAGAACTCTGCTTTTGGATTCCACTACTCAAATATTCTCATGAAACCATCAATTTCACAAATAACAGTCACAGTATTTATGAAGTGTCTGAAAAATGTGGGTTACTTAATTTCGTGGGAAAATCAGTAATTCATTGTTTACAAGCGAGGGTGACAGTCTATGACATATGGGTTGCCTTTTTGTTCTTTATAGAGAGGCTAACTAGCTCAAGCCAGTATAAATGCAGGATCCCCTGATACAGGGACATCTGAACTGTCAAAGTGGTTTGTGCATCACAGAGGACCATCCCCAACATAGTGTCCTCATTGCGTTCCAGTGAAAAGAAAAACCAAATTCCAAGCAGCGATATAAAGTGATTTGAGTCTTGGCCAAAACCAAGAAAAGAAATTAGAATGGAATTATCACTACCAGTCTCCAGTAACTGAATGTTCTGCTCAAAGGTTTTGGTATTCATTTGAGTCATGGTGCTGGTCATTTGTGACCTCTTACATTTATGGGTCTGATGGCCAGTTTCTGATGTAGAAGGAGAATGAACAGCATCTCTTCCATGTTAGAGATATTTTTTTCTGTAGGGAAACACCAAATGAGACAGAATCACAAATGTTTAAAAATCATTTGCAGTTAAGTTTTCTCCAAACTCAGAGTGATGAGAAGAAGAATGATGCAGGTGAAAATAACTGGAGCATACAAAAGCTGAGGACAGTCCCATGTGGGCATGAAGGATGTGGAAGAACAGCAGCAGTCCTTTGATGAATTGCTTCTAGGAGACTGAGGCATAACCCTGGACAGGGTAAAGTGGGTGTACAGGATGGTCTGGGAGAACTGAAAAGCACTGAACAACAGAAGACTTTTAATTGAATCTCATACTTTGGAAATGTTTGTCTAGATGAACAATAACTTTTTATAAGTAAGAGGAAACAGTGTCTATTTTCATGTTTGGAGTGAAGAAAGAAGAATGGAAAGAAGACAGACACTATGAGGCCATGGCATAATAACGGAAATGCCTCTGTGAGAAGAGGAAAATAGCCTAGCCTCAGGGAAGGCTAAGGGTAATTTTGTGGCATTATGTGGAGACAGCCACGGGGCATTGAACTAAAATCACTATGCTTACTTTGAATTGGTCTCTTCACCTCAGAGAGAGCTCAATTAAATTCAGTTGTTTTAACCCTGCTTGAGGACCAGTTCCCTGTGGGGTGGCTTAAATGGCCACTTAATGTTTCCAAGGTGTCCTTTTATAAGAGACCAGTATATTTTCATGTTCTCCCTCGACTTGCTTCTTGGGGAACTTTTCCTTTTTCTCTGACAAGTATGTAGTATTTCTACAGTAACAAAGTAGGTGACAATTTTCCCATGAGATGATTTAACTGTTCTAAGAGGATTTAGCTCCCCGTGTTTTTAGAAGTCCACATCCTTCATGTAAATCCTCTTAGATTTCCCTTTTAGACTGTGGCTGCTGTTGTACCAGCCAGGAAAGAATGTGACCTCTGTCTGCAATAGAGGAGCAGCAAGACCTAAATCAAAATTTCTGTTACCAAAAGGGCTCCTAAAATGGTATTGACCTATTACAGAACACTGTCAGTCCTCAGTGAAGATTTTTAGTTTATTTATTGGGGAATACTATCTTTAAATTGGACCTATGGTACAGTTAGGAGCCCCCCAAACACTATCTTTCTCTCCATAGATACATAGATAGATAGATAGCTTGATTGATAGATGACAGCTAGACTTTATAGCTAGTCCCTGGCTTTATTTACAAGACTGTTCTCTAAAACCTAAAACTGTTTCATCCTTGCTCCTTGGCTTCAGACACAATGATGCAGCTCCAGCGTATCATGTAAGTTCTTTAATTCTCTTTTTCATTTGTGAATGAGCTGACATAGGTCAAGGACTACCTTCTCAAAAGAGTCACAGTTTTTGGCATGCTGAATGATTATTTTTTATCTTTTTCATATGTGTTGTTTACTTGTAAACTATCCTTATCCCTACTCCTATTTGTTTATAAACAGATTTTCTGCTTTTCATTTTCCAATTAATTTATAAAATAATAAGATTTGAAGCAATAAACTATTTTGGAAATTCCATCCTTTTTGCTGCACAGATTGGAAGGAATCCAGCTCTGCCAGTTGTCTGGGGGATAATGATCCCATGTGGCAACTCAAAATGCTGCTCAACTGAATCTAAAAAGGTCTAAAATCAGCATTATCATGAATGCAGTGGGGGAGAGCTGGGTGTTACATTTATAGAAAAAGTGTCAGCATGGTCATCCAGCAGGCACAAGGGTAAGAAAACACATCTGTTTGTTATCTGTTATGTACTAGACATTACCACAGTGTTAAGACTTTTCCAACTCACAAAAACATTAAGGGATATGCTTTCTGCAAAGAAAATTAAGCAACTTCCCCAAGGTCACAAAGACTCAAAGAAATTAAGCAACTTGCCCAAGGTCACAAAACTAATAAACACATGACTGACCCACAATTGCAACTAAGATGTATTTAGGTTTAAAAACTGTGTTTCAAATGGTCAAAAACTGAATGCTTTCACTCTAAAATCAGAAATAAGACAAGGATGTCTGTTATCAGTATTCTTATTCAATATAGTTTTGTAAACATTAGTCTGAGCAATTAGACAAGAAAAAAAAAAGAAAGAAAGTATAGAAAAGGAAGAAGTTAAATTATCATTGTTTATAGCTGACATGTAAAAGATCCCAAAGACTCCACCAAAAGACTTTGAGATTTAATAGTCGAATTCAGTAGCACAGCTGGATACAAAGTCAATGCTCAAAAATTAAGAGCATTCTTGTACACAAATAACAAACTCACTGAGAGAGAAATTACACCTTTCACAATAATATTTTAAAAATGAAATACTTAGGATTCAATCTAACAAAGGAAGTAAAAGATCTCTATATTGAAAATTACAGTACTCTGGAAAATATCAAGGAGGATATCAGAAAATGAAAAGATATCCCTTGTTCTTGGGTAGGAAAAATCAATATAGTGAAAATGGCCATACTCCCAAAATTGTTATACAGATTTAATTTGATTGCAATCAAAATATCAATAGCATACCACACAGAACTACAGACAACAATCCTAAAATTCCTTTGGAACCAGAAGAGTCCCAGAATAGTAAAAGCAATTCTGAGCCACAAAGGCAACACAGGAGTTTTTAGAATCTCCGACTTGAAATTATACTACAAAGCTACTTTGATAAAAGCAGCATGGTACTAACAAAAAACCCAGACACAAGGGTTAATAGAATAGATTAGAAGATGCGGAAACAACTATAGACATCCTTAGCTACCTTATTTTTGATGAACAAGCTAAACACATTCACTGGAAGGGAGATAGCACCTTTAATAAATGGTGCTAGAAAAACTGGCTTTACACATACCAAAGATTAAAACTAGACCCATGTCTATCATCATGCACTAAACTAAAATCAAAATGGATCAGAGATCTAAATACTAAAACAGAACTGTTACAGGAAAACTGAGTTAGACAAAATATTATAGGAAGTCAGACAGGGCTGGGCCCTCAAAGGAACCAGTGCAGAAGTTCAGATACCTTGTAACCTCTGAGAAGACAGACACCTCCTGCTGTGGGCCAGATATCAAGACAAAAGACAGAACAAGTGCACCCATATCCTAAGGATTGATATTCTAAATAGTTCTCTATCACCCTAAGGAAGTTAGGAGTCAGCATTCCAACCCCCTACAGAAAGGGTCACTACTGTTAAGCATCCCCGCTTACTAC
>RJWM01011826.1:0-58577 GCA_004363535.1 Dasyprocta punctata | reverse complement strand
AACAGAGATTAGTAGGATAATAATCTATCATATTTCCTTCATATCATTTTCCCATTTTTCATTTCTCCTGTCTCCCATCCCAGTTTGTCTTCCCTTTTGAGCAGTTTCTCCCCATTTCACTTTCACAATATTTGTTCATTTTGGATCTTATTTAATTTCAGTTTTTTATACTCGGGAGACAATACAGTGTTTATACATGTGAATCTGATTTATTTCACTTATGAGTATGGTCTCAAGATGCATCCATTTGCTTATAAAAGCCTCAAGTTTATCTTTCTTTATGCTTAAGTAGTACTCCATTGTATAAAAATTACACATCTTTTTTAATCCATTCCACGACTCATGGGCATTTGGGTGGTTTCCAAGATTTAGCTATTATGAATTGTGCTGCTATAAACATGGTTGCACATACAGTGCTGTGGTATGATGTTTTCTTCTGGGAAAATACCTAGAAGGAGAACAGCTGGATCAAATGGGACCTCTAGACCTAGTTTTCTGATGAATCGCTACACTGATTCCCACAGTGGTTCCATCAGTCTACACTCCCACCAATAGTGGAGAAGGGTTCCTTTTTCCCCACAGTCCCACCAGCATTTGTTATTGGTTGATTTCTTGATGGCCATTCTTTCCGGAGTGAGATGGAATCTCAGTGTTGTTTTAATTTGCATTTCTCGAATGACCAGTGATGTTGAACATTGTTTCATATATTTATTTGCCATTTGTATTTCTTCATCTGAGAAGTGCATATTCATCTCAGATGCCCATTTTTAGATTGGGTTTTGAATTTGGGGGGCTTGATTTTTTTTCTAATTCTTTGTATGTTCTAGATAGAAGCACTTTGTCAGAGGGACAGTTGGCTAAAACTTTTTCCCATAGTGTGGGTTGTCTTTTCACTCGGTTGGCAATTTCTTTTGATGTGCAAAAACTTTTTAATAAGATGAGATCCCAGTTGTTGATTCTTTGAAGTACTTCCTGTGCAGTTTGAGTTTTGTTCATGAACTCTCTGCCTGCCCCTATGCCTTCAAGATTTCTACCTACCTTTTCTTCTGGTAGATTTAGTGTGTCTGTTTTAATATTTAGATCTTTGATACATTTTGACTCTAGTTTAGCACATGTGACAGATATGTGCCTGATTTTAGTGTTTTTAGAAAGTCAATTTTTCCAACGCCATTTATTAAAGAAGCTATCTCAGATAACTATACTACTAACCTCTGTTAAGTTCATCAAAAAGAATAGTTTGTGCTTTCACTGTTTGATTGTTTGATCAGTTTTTATGCCTAGATCTTGTAACCTGAGTAACTATTTCTAAGATAACAATATGTAGTATATTAACTAGTATTAATTTCCTACTATTTTTTGAAATTCTGTATTGTTTCTATCTTTTTTTTGTTTGTTTTTCTTTTTAAAATAAAATAAACTAAAAATGAGGCTACCTCTCTTCCAACAAACACATTTGTCCCCTTTGTCAAAGATAAGGTGGCTGAGTGTTTTTGTAGTTGTGTCTGAATCTTCTCATCTGTTCCACTGATCCTCAGGTCTGCTTTTTGTCAGTACCATGCTGATTTTATGACAGTAGCTAAATTAGGGAAACAACATCTTTTACAATAACTTTCAAAAAAATGAAATACTTAAGAATCAATCTAACAAAGGATGTAAAAGAACTATATAATGAAAATAACAGCACTCTGAAAAAGGAGATTGAAGAAGATATCAGAAAATGAAAATATATCCCTTGCTCATAGATAGGAAGAGCCAACATTGTGAAAATGTTATACAGATTTAACACAATCCTGATCAAAATGCTATTAGCATATCTCACAAATCTAGAGAAAACATTCATAAAATTCATTTGGAAACAGACGAGACCTTGAATGGCAAAGGCAATCCTGGGCAACAAAGGCAAGGCAGGATGCATCACAATCCCTGACTTGAAATTATACTACAAAGCTACTGTGAATATGTAATTTGGGGAAGTATTTGAACTTCACCCTACATTTTATTTGTCTCTCTTCTATTTTGCTCTTTATTTGTGTATATATATATATATATATATATATATATATATATATATAGTACATGGTTTCTCATATGAGAGAAACCATGTGATATTTGAATTTGTGTGTCTGACTTATTTAACATTATGTTCAAATTACATCCACTTACATACAGAAACCTCAATTTTATCTTTTGATGGCAGTGTAGTTCTCCATTGTGTACAAATACATTTTCCTTATCCATTTATCTGAGATGAACATATACACATTTTCCTAGATCTAGCTATTATAAATTGTGCTGCTATAAACATGGGTAGGCTTGTATCCCTGTAACATGATGATTTTAACTCTTTTGAGAAGACAGTTAGGAGAAGGATAGCTGGGCCAAATGAAATTTCTACTTTTAGGTTTTTGAAGACTCTCCACACTGATTTCCATAATGGTTGTACTAGTTTATATTTCCACCAAAAATATAATACAGTTCCTTTCCCCCACATCCTTACTAGCATGTTATTATTAGATTTCTTGATGAAAGCCGTTTTTCTGGGGTAAGATGAAACCTCAGTGTTGTCTGAGTTTGTGTTTCTCTAATGGCCAGTGATGATGAGCACTTTTTCCTATATTTACTGGTGATTTGTACTTTTTCTGAGAAGTACTCTATTCATTTCATTTGCCCATTTTTGACTGCCACCCACAACAACTGACTAAGCCCTTGGCAGAGCAGTCTCTGGCTGTGGCCTGGGTACTGGACTTTTTTTCTAAGTTCTCCAGATGATTCTAACTGAAAGCCAGGTGTGAACCTCTACTCAAGACTCTGTTGAGGTCTTACGAGACTCTGAGTTCTTACGAGACTCTGAGTTCCTCAGCTCTGATTCCACAGTGATTAAATGAGTCTGATTAAGGCCATCCATTCATCACTTCTCAATTCTACCTGCACATAGGAGTTAGCTGACTGAGAATATTCAAGGAGTAATTCTGTTGATAGATTTACTAAACTCCCTCTGATGATCCAACACATCCCCTACACTTGAGGACTGCCCTTCCCCATCCAACCAGGAATCAGAACAACATTCCAAAAGCCTATTTTCTGGCTGCCTGTTATCATTTTGGAAGTCTTTTTTAAGTCACTGAATCAGCAAGAGACAAAGGAGAGGGAGAACGTGAGCACACATGAAAAATATCTAGTTGCACAAGTTTGATCTGTAAGATCTGTGACCCAAAACATGTGCTTCATGGCAAGACAGCATATTTCACTCTCATTTCCACCTCCCTCCCAGCTAAGTCAAAGAAATGGCTGCATGTTTAAGAGGAAAACCCTACCCTAACTTCTAAGGGCAATCCAATTTTTCCTTGCCTTTTTTCTGTGGCTCCTTAGAAATGCTAAGTGCCTGTTTGAGATACAGCAAGGTGGAACATGACATGTTTGCCCCCAAATTACAAACCAGTTGAATGCTGTCCAAAGGTAGCTCTGTTTCTGTTATCTTTTAATGGATATGGGGGAAAGAGGAGCTGATGTAGATAAAACAGACATAAAACTTAATGCTTCTGTGTTGGATGTGCACCAATTCCAGCAGGCTAAAAATAGACTGAACTGCATCAATAATATTTCTTTTTGAAGCTGTAGGTTCTTTGGGGGCTTTGGGAACATTCAGAGAGGATAGAAGGGCAGAAAGATATGAAAACAGCAAAAGCTGCATACCAGGCCTCAAGGTCGGGGCCACGCTGATAGCCATGCTGGAACACCTATTTTTGAGACATCTACATACCTATTTCCTACAAAAAGCCCCTCCACATAGGATCTTTACCTGCAGGGCTGCCACGTTCACTCTCCTACTGATACATCTTAGCTTCTTAGTTCTTTGTTTGAACTAAACATTCAAAGACCTCTAGAATCATAAAGTTCCAACATATAAATGCTTCAATGGCAGAACAGCAGAATGCTAAGGGTGGACCAGGGAATCCCTGTGGTTTCCTCTCTTGTGTTTCAGTGGAAAGGAGGAATGGATCCCACCAAGGTCACAGGATAGGTTAGACATGGAACACAGGGCGGACTCAGCATGAACCAGAGCAACAGTTGGGTCAACAGGAATGTGCATGATCTTCAGAATCTGGCTCCTATCCCTGTTTTCCCATTGGCTGGTTCTGTGACCTTGACCTTGAAAAAGTAGATTCACAGTGCTCTGTACTTCACAGGGAAGTTTGGAGAAGTATTGAACATGTGCACAAAGTGGCATTCAGGTAACACCAGTGACCTCTGCAACCAAATCCTTCTACAGTTACATTTATGAAGATCCGGAGGCATTCAAATAAGCATACCTGAGTTAGGGATTCAATTCCCTTACCCTCCTCTCATGTTCAGGCCAGCACTGCCCAGTCTTCTATAAAGGCAGTGAGGAAAAGAGATTAGATTCCTGCTGCTCACCCAAACCTAGGTCAGATACCCTAGTTCCCTTTCTTTTATTTCCCCTTCTGCTTGTTCTGGGTTTGGGCTTCTTGGTCAGAGTACTTCCTAGAAAGAGAAGTGACACCAGGGCATGACTGTATATGGCCTGGCCCCAGATTCTGCCAGTTCCTCCCTCCATTTCCCAGCGCTATGGACCTCCACCACTTGCTCCTGTGACACTGGCTGTAAGGACCATCACTGTGCATTGGCTATGGAGAAGTCACAGACTAGAACCCCACAGGTCCCTCCCACAGGTTAGAGGTCTATTTCTTGGCTCCTAGAGTGACTTTAATTATTTTAGTGAACAATAGGTAAAAACAAAATAAGGGGATGTCACGAGAATGTAGATTTCTGACTTCCTTTGAAAATAATCACAAACTGGCCAAATGGACCCAGTTGGTCAGATCTCTGAGGCAGCTGCTCCCTGCAGCTGGGAACACTCAAGTTCCATTGGTCAGGCCTCCGCCAGTCCCTCACTGCATAACCTTACTACCCAAGTCAGCATTTGAGCTGTGCATCCATACCATAAGGGCTTTGTACTGCTCCGCTGGACACTTGCCATGCACCTATTCACACTTCTCCCCCAGAAACCCTGGAAAATCTCCCTGTCTAGATGTCCTCTCTCCTCTTTTGTCTATACAACTCACTCAAACATATCTCCTCCCCAAAAAGTTTCCCTGGCCACCCAAGCTGCAAGGAGCTCCCCTCTGAAAGTCATGGGCAGTTATCTTACCCACATGGCACATGGTACCTCCTCCTGTGAGGGCACCCTGTCTCCCCAGCTACACTGTCAACTGTATGTGACTTCCCAGGGGCTCACTCTTGTTTGCATCCCCCAGAGGGTGGCCACAGGCTTTGCACAGAGAGAATTCTGGGCAACAATGGATTGTTTAGTCAAGGGTTACCTTCCGTATCAATGCTTAGTGAAAAACTGGGCTCCCTCCCACCTCTCCACTCCACCTCTCATCCTTCCCAGCTCCCAAGGTCCTAGGCTCCGGCAACCACAAGTAGGACTTCTGCTTTATGGATGGGAGCCTCCATCTCTGTCTCCCTTTGCACACTCCATGGTCAAACACAGAACCTCGCACATGACAGAAGTTCCCCACAAATACATTAATAAAAATCACCTTATTCATATTCCCTACACCTTTACACGGGCAGTTTACCCAGTCATGTGTGCCCTTCATTTTCATGCAGCTCATTCATGGGTCTCTGAAATTCCAGTTTAATGTTCCTCACTTAGTCCTTTTCTTTCCCCTTACTCCACCAGCTCACACTCTCTCTAGACTCTGGCATCACTTGCTCTTGCCTGTCACAGTCATTGCCAAATGACAGTTATAATTATTGGCCCAGGTCTGTCTCTCCCTTGGAAGTCAAGCTCTTCCAGGTCCAGGACTGTGTGACCATATTCCACCTCCTGCCCAGTTCCAAGTCACAAATGAGCATGATCTGTCTGGTGGAGGGAATATCAAGGTCCTCACTTCTCCAATGAAGAAACGCAAGCAAGGTTGCACACTCCCTGAATGTAGGAGCAGAGAGTGTAAGGAAAAGGAACAGCTCCCTATTAACAGAATCTGCACTGATTGTATCAGCAGGATTAAGGTAATGGTAGGGCAGCATGTCCTTTCAATGTCATATTTGGAGCACTGTTTTACAAGCCATCCAGAATATATTTAATTACCTAGGGGAAAGTACCTTTGACTTGTTATTCATTATCAATCAACATGCCCACATTCTGTGAAGTTCCATGTTAACATGTGAGGTTTTGCCTAATAGAAATACCAAAAAAAAATTTCTCTTCAGTAGAAAAGATAATCTCAAAGTTTATGATTTTATTGCCTTGTAAGACATTAACCAGCTTTGTTTTTCTGACATTGTTCATTCAGTGCCGAGTAACCCCACTTCAACCTGTTGGCTTCAGACTTATTAATGAGCCAAATACATTATCTATATGTGCATATTCTATATTTTTGTAAGTCACATTGCCAGCTGCATCTCTGAAAGTGTGAGTATGTTTCTCCTTTCCTGGTTCTGAACACAGTGACATCAATAACATGAAGAAGTGGGTTTAGATAGGAATCTCTGAACTCTAGGAATGGGAAATCTTTGACATTAAGACAGAAGAATAATTTCCTCATAGGGTGAAATGTGTTACGGAGACATTTTCAAAACTACCAACAATAATAACAACTGTGAAAACTTACCCAACTTTAGGTATCAAGCACTACCCCATTCAATTCACCCATAACAAGACAGATACTGTTGTCACCAATGCCATTTACTGATGAGCTAAGAAAGCTGAAACATACTGATTTTGAACCAGGAGACACTTCATTCATTCCTCCACCCACGTTTTCTTCCATATATCTTTTCATGTGTCTACTCACCCATGTTTCCAGCCAACCATCCATCCAGCTAGTACACAGCAGTGATGGTTCCCACTTTCCCTGAGATCTATCTGATGCACTGATGTGGCCTTTAAAAAAGGAAGCAACTGCTTTAGGCTGGTGGCCTAGAAAAGCTTTGTGAAAAGATGCTGGTTTAGAGCCGGGCGTGGTGGTGCACGCCTTTAATCCCAGCACTCAGGAGGCTGAGGTAGGAGGAGCGTTGTGAGTTTGAGGCCGGCTTGGGCTACAATGCGAGCACAAGGCCGGCCTGAGCTACATAGTGCGACCCTGCCGCAAAAAAACTAGGGCTGGGAGTTTGGCTCAGTGGCTCAAGCACCTGTCTGGCAGGCATGAGGCTGTGAGTTCGATCCCCGGTGCCGCAAAAAAAAAAACAAAAAACAAAAAAAAATCATGCTGGTTTAAGCTCATTCTTGGAAGCCCCAGCAGGACTATTTAGGGAAGAATAAACAGCATCCTCAACAGAAGGAACCTTGGCAGAATGGCCTCCAGGGGGAGGAAGCAGGCATATACGGTGACCAGCGGACAGTTGTGGAAGGCTACTAAGAAGGGTCCAGGAAGGGATGTAATTGTAAAGGGAAATAGAAAGAGAGATAGGTAGCTAATTGAGAACCATATATTTTCTTAATCTGATACTTTCTTCACAATCACCCAGACCTTAAGAAACCCAGAGGGCAGAACAAGGCAGAGGTAAACCCTTTCCTAGATGCCCTGAACTACCAGAGTCCCACCTCTTAGAAGGTAGAGTTGCAAACAACTGGAATGTACTCCAATCTCTAGTGTCCCTCCCCCAAACATGTGGCCTTGAGCTAATTTAAGCCAGTCTGAGTTCACTTCGCAAGCAGTTGTCACAAGGCGCTACATCAAAAGATTCCCAAGGCCCAAATATTTTAACAACCAGAACACTCCCTCCACTCATCAGTTTGGTAATTCTATCCAACCCCCCACCAATAAAAAAAAGAAAAAAGCTACTGGAGTTTCATTTCGGAGCCGCTCATTCCTGATAAACACGCCAGGGCCATTTACAGCTCACAACTAGCTGCTCTCTAAACATTTATACAGCTCTCCCTCTTAACACACCATTGGTCATTTGATTAAGTGACAGGTCATGGGGCGGAATGGACCATGACAAAGCTGTCCAAAGCCATCTTTGGGTATTTTCCAAGCCTGTCTTCACATGGCTTTGATGTCAATACACACAAAAACCACCAGACTCCTGGGGCTTGGTCCACTGCACACCTCCACTATGATGGGAAGCAGAGTAGACTACAAACTTCCCAAAACAACAGACAGAAAGCCGTGTCTCTAGCTGGGCATAGTGGATAAGTTGGTGAGTTTCCTGCAACCTGGAGGGCTGGGTGGGCACCAGTGTATCACTACACATAGTTTCTCCAAGACAGGGCTTACAGCAGTGTCTGCACCAGTAGAAGGAAGATACCCACACACCACTTTCTGGACCACAGCCATCAGGACCTCACTAGAGGCCCAAATTCGCTTTTACTCCACACCCTGTGGCGACTTCATGGAGGAGCGTGGTGATCTGCATCATGGGCAGGGACTGCTGAGCCTGGGACCGAGTTGGTAATGCAGGGATTGGGCAGGAGATGCTGCTGGGCTAAGCTGATAGAATCTCACTGTTCCTGCTGGTTCTGCTTCTCACATCAAAGGAAATTTGAATGGAGGAAAATGCGATGCCTTCAGAGCTGGACCAGGACAAGTGCTCTGGAATCTTCCATGCTGGCTGTGTGATCCCTGGGAGTTCGGTCTCACTTGCTTCTTCAGCAAATCAGGGATGCTGGCATAGTCCTCAGGGGAATCACTAGGTGGTCAAGAACCCAGGACCAGCCTAGGGCCACTGAGCAGCTGCCACGTGGAGACCTCCAGGACAGACAGCATCCACAAGCACCTGCAGAGACCTTACCTTTCCAGCACCATCTGCAGCGCCTTAGCACAATGCCCTGGCCACTAAGAAAGGCCCGTGATGGGCAGAGACCCCTCCAAGGAAAGGGTTAGCACCAAGCTGTGAGCAAATAGAAAATGGAAACTCACAACTTTCCAGTAGGGATGATCTCTTTGGAGGGCATGGGCTTCCAGAGAAGGCTGGCACAGGTGTGAGGTGAATGCTGCTCTACCAGAACTCACAGGGTTTCATGGAACTGCTGCAGGGCCCAGGGGGCAGCTTCCCCCTCATCACAATCCTTTACCCAGAGCAACGAAGTCACTTAACCCAGAGCTCCAGGCTTCACAAGACATCTCTTGATGGAGATTCCAGGGGCAGAATCCATGAAGTCAGAACATTTAGCTGCTCTGCAAACCTTAGCACATCACTCAATCACTCTGATCCTGTGTTCTTTTTTGTGTAAAATGTCAATTATAGCAGCTGAGCATGGTGGCACACGCCTTTAATCCCAGCACTCAGGAGGCTGAGGTAGGAGAAGTGTTGTGAGTTCGAGGCCGGCTTGGGCTCCAACGCGAGCGCAAGGCTGGCCTGAGCTATATAGTGAGACCCTGCCTCAAAAAATTAGGGCTGGGAGTTTGGCTCAGTAGCCTAAGCGCCTGTCTGGCAGGCATGAGGTTGTGAGTTCATCTCTGGTGCCACCAAAAAAAAAAAAAAAAAAAAGCCAATTACGATAGTGTCCAGCTCCTCCACTGGATATAAAATTTAAACAAGGTAAGGTTCTCAAAGTGATTCACTCCTTCAAAGACTACAGGCCTTCCCCAGCAAGGGACACAAAATAAACTTCCAACTCTGCCAGTGCAAAATAGAGGGGTTTTACTTCTTTTACTGAGCCCAAAGAAGCCCCCAGTGCTTAAAAACCACTTTGAGAAAATTAAGTCATAGTTCTGGAAATGTTCTGGAAACTCTTTCATCTGGAGAACCCAGACCATCAGAGCCCCAGAGGCCACCGAGGCAGCGGGTCATGCAACAAAATCTACTGCCCCACTCCTGCAGGTGTAATGGTAAGAAGGTGGGGGGGCACTTTTCTGAGCATTAAGCATCTGTGCCTCCTCACTGCTTCACACCCTCTCACAAGTATTGGGGGTGTCCCATGTTCCGGTGACAAAGAAGAGAGCTCAAGACAAGCACCTTGGCAAGTGTGAAGCAGTGTGTGCAAGTGGAAAACACTACTAGTATCATTGTAAAACAGCCCGGCTAAGGGGATCACTTGGCAGGAAGGATGCAATTTCAGGACAAAGCTATTATTCATTGTGAGACTATTCGTGTAATGTTGGAAATGACAGCTTTTCCTTCCATCTTCTGACTCAAATTAAAAGTCCCATTCCACAGCCCCTGCATGTACATGCATTTTTATTGTTTAATTACAAACATTCAAATGCTTTGACACCCATGGTAATCGTCTGGTTTCCAATCAGAGGTCCTTGGTTCACAGGCACACACACATGCCCCATTTGATGTCTGGGGAAGAACACGAGACTTTCCCCTGACACTGTAAGAAGTAGCGCATATTGAATAATTTCTATGTTACATTGAGTAATAAGCCCAGGGATATAGCTCAGCAGCACAAGCGCCTGCCTGGCAAGTACAAGGTTCTGAGTTCGATTCCTGGAAAAGATAAATAAATAAATAACCAGGAAAGGCTATAGCACCGGTAGGAACTCTTTGACACATCTGGTCAACAGAATTTCAAGACTTTCTGTTACTCCTATCAAGGACCACTGTCCAGTAAGAGCCTTGGTCCTTCCCAAGAGGGAATCCAAACATTTTTCTAGTATTAAATAGATTGATTAAATAATCAACTGCTTTTAAAGCATGAAATTCTCTTCTACCCAGCAATAAAAAGAACTCACTTGAATTCTTTTCATAGGCATTTAAAAGATGCTAATAGGTACTTGGATTATTATTATTAAACAGATAAAGGAAAAGAAAGTAAAGCAGCTAGATAAATATAAAAGAAAACAAGGAAACAGAAAACACTAACAAAGAGGCCAAGATACAGTTGTAAAGAGAACATCAGACACAGGCAGGCAGAAAGAAACCAATAAAACAACAGCGGTAAGACGAGAAATATTCCTAAAGGGACCTCTGACTCTGAAAGCTTATCAGTAGAAGATTTTAAAGCGTTATTACAGATTTACAACTATAATAGTAAAGAGTACCTTTCTCTTGGTAATTGCTTCCTTAATGAGATAAAATCACATCAAGCTACGCCCAGTTCATGGCCAGCAATTACCCATCTCCTGGCCCATAATGCCACACGATGTCATTTTCTGTATGAAGTGTCTGGTGTCTACTGGGGTGAGCATCTCCATTAGGGTTCCGCTTACATGGCACCATTGTCTGGGGAGGAACATGGCACCACCCCCGCAACAGAGATGTGAAGTAGCCCTGGCAAAGCACTTGGGATTCTATGTGGTGCTTAGAATACCCTTAATAAATACTAGCATTTTTATTAGTCAGAGTTACAATTCCTCTCAGAGGGGACAAGGAGAATGAACGTGTGTATATAGCTGAAAGGAAGACAGTCTGAAAATGCTATATTGACACCTAAAGGTTCTTTCATATTAGGTTTAAAAACGTTATATTTGGTGCCATCTTTTTCTCATGCTCGGTATCAACATTAAGGGCTTTCTTTTTCAGTTTCTGCCAAAGACTTGTATGCGGTGCCTCATTCCTGACCCTGGGTTTCTGCACTGATCCCTCCAGCTCCAGTCCCCTGTCCACAAGTCTTCTTTGGAAGTTTGGCCTGACCCTAATGTTAAGTTCAAGTATTCATTCTGTGGTTCCAACAGGGTTGTCTGTTTCCCTACTTCATTTCCCTCACAAAGGAACCACTTAATTAGAGTCCACAGCAGAGCTTCTTAGAGATTTTCTTCTTGCAATACTTTGTAGCTTAGCCTGCCTTACCAAGGAATGAAGACACATTTCAGAAACCCGACAGATAATGTGAGTCCTTCCCTCCCTCCCAGTCCTGTTCATGAACCCTTATTTCCTCAAATGCACCCCAAACCAGCTGCAGGAGATCACCTAAAACCTTCTCTTTTAAATGATCTCACTACAAACAAACTATAAATGTTTGACCCGATGAGTATGTTGATTAGCCTAATTTGATTATCCTACATTATACACATGTATAAAAACAGCACATTATTTTATATCCCATAAATACATACAATTATTATTTGCCAATTAAAATACACAGAGGGACACACCTGTAATCTGAGCTATTCAGGAAGCTAAAGCAGAAGCATCACTTGAGTCCAGGAGTTTGAGGCCAGCTTGGGCAACATCCTGAGATACCCCATTAGGGTGGTTGGTGGGGGCAATTAAGGACTAAAAATAAAGTTAAATTAAATACAAAGCCCCAGACCCAAACCCAGCTCAGAGCCCAGCACACAGCAGGACTCAGATGAATGTCTGCTGAGTGGAGGATCCCACTGCCTTCCCAGCCTTGTTTCCAACATCCCTCCGCGGGCTGCACCTGCTCCTGGCCCCTGACCTAATAAACCCCACTGGTTCTTCATGTGAATGATGCCTGCAGCTTTGCAAGGAGGATTCCCCAAACATCTGCCTTGTCTGCTATTCACTTGAAGCAGCCTGGTGGATGTGGTGAAATGCAATAGCTTCTACCTGAAAAGAAAAAGCACTGTGTCTCCAAACTTATAACCTCTTTCTTATAAAGTCAATTTACAGCTTAGCCCCGGGCAACCCTACCATTCTGACCTGAGAGCCCCACTGGAGCTGGAAATAACTTTTTCAATCTCTCCTGAAAGGCCTCTGAATTAGGTGACCAAAGGAGGACTTTCATTCCACCAAGGTGGACCAGTGAGACTCATTCCAGTCCTCCTTCATTCATTCAACAGATCCATTCACTCAACATCTACCATCATCCAAGAACTAAGCACACAATGGTGACTCAAACAGACAAAAATCCCTGGTTTTATGGGGCTACTTTAGAACCTGGTGGAAACAGGGAAAGATAGATGACAAAATAAACAAGCCAAGTCTACAGCGTATCAGAAATAAGTGTTAAAAAGAAAAGCAAAAGATACAGACGATGGGGTGTGGAAATAACTAAAATTGAGAACAATTTATCAAGACAATTAAAAGTTAAAAAAAAAAGGGAAACTTCTGAAAAATGTGACACTTGACAGTACTTTTCTATGTAAACATGCATGTCACCTGCATCTCCAAGCCAGTTTCCTCCTGTGCAGAATCAGTTGGGTCCATAGGTCTCTATGGTACCTTCTAGCACAGAAATTCTATTTCTCTAAGCAAGAGGGAGCAATTTTAATTGATACTAGAATTCGTCAAGTCTCAATAATTCTGGTCTAAGTTTCAGTGACATAAAGAAATACACCCATATGGCCTAAAGGTCCAAAAAAAATCTTCCTTGTGTGCCCCTGAGCCCAAAAATTGCGTGAGGCATCACAAATTCATCTGTTATTTTCTTCAATTGCTTCCTTAGAAACAACTTTAAAACCAGATTCTTCTCCCCTCAGTTACCCTGGAAATGCCTTCCTGATAGCCACTAATGCCTTAAAAAAGATCCTAAAGTGGGATTCTGAGAGCGAGGCCCTTAGGCAACCAGCCTCTTTTGCTGTTTATCCCAGAACCACAGGAGGGCTTGCAGCAGGTTTGAATTCAAATAATTCCCACCTGCACTGGTACCTGGTAAAGGGTTTTCTCTTCATGGACCTTTTCTTCTCTCTTTATGCTTTTCCATGAAGCTGATGCAAGGCTCACGAGAAGCCCTTCATCTGGAAGAAGGCACCCCATGACTACCTATAGGAAGAAAGCCATCCATCAAACCTTCCTCAGCCACCTCTGATCAGTCTGATCAAAAGTTCTTGGTGGTGGTGAGGGGACAACTTTCCCTGCAAGGGGGACCTGTGACACAGGGTACTTTCTCTGTGGGGCAGTGGGGGTGGGGGGTTTCCTGCCTACGGGATGAGCTGTGATGCATGGGTTAGGAAAGATCTGGGGACTCCTAGAACAGCCACTGCTCCCCAAGCAGACTCTGATGACAGTTGGTCTTTGTTAGGTTCTTACAGTGTGTTGAACTTCAACACATTTGTCTAGGTACTCCACACAAATCAACTACAGGTAACAACTCTCTGAAACCAGCTGCTACTGTTATGCCCATCATATAGATAAAGCAATCAAGATACAGCTTGTCCAACAACAGAGTTTGAAAGTGAAAGAGAATAGCCTGGGTAATGCGTTTAGCCACAAATGCTACAAAGCAGTGCTGTCCAAAAGAAATATAAGACACACCATGTGTGTATAATTAATCTTAAAGTTTCTAGAAGGCATTTATTACTTATTTACAACTATAGACAGATTTAGAGACACATACCATTCCAAGTGGGGAAACTGTCAAATCGCTCTCACCTGTAGCTTAATTTTAGAATGTGAATTTGCTTTTCTTAATTTGCCATGCCCCTCCCTTCCTAGTTCAGAGAACTCTGAATTTGTTTGGAGATGCAGATAACTCAAGCAGCCCGGCCCACTTCTAGGCAGATATCAGTCTGCCTGAGCCAGTCATGGTGATCTCATTCCCCTGCTGGCAAATTGGTTTATGACCCAGAAGGTGACTCAGTCCTGGCCCCGGAGGTAAATGTGGGCGTGCACTGAGCACTTCTGGGCACGTGATCCAGACTTCTAAAAAGGAAGCCTGAAGAGATGGCTCTTTTTCTCCGGGTTTAATTTGCTTTCCTTTGCAGTAAAATATGCATAACAAAATGTACCATTATAATCATTTTAATGAAAGCATACAGTTCAACAGTATTAGCACATTCACATGGTTGTGCAATCATCACCCCATCTACCTAAGAGGCACATCTAAAAAAATAAAAATAAAAACAAAGGGAGAAATTAATTTTCATAATACAGTTTATTTAACTAATTGATCTAACCCATACACAAATTATAAGAAGTTTTAAAGTCTTCTTTTCACAGGTCATTTCCTATGCACAACACATTTGAGCTCCAACCAGTCATGTCTCCAATGCTCAGCAGCCACCATGCTGGACATCCAGGTCTAGGATTTCTCAGATTTCTGCATCTAAACCAGTTCCTGGGCATTCCCAGGGGAGAGCACCAAGCCATGTGTTTATGAAGATCTGTGTGTCACCAACAGCTCTCTGGGACACTTGATGATTCACTCTAGGAGCCTCGATGAGGTATATGACTCCAGGGACTCTAGAGCAGCATCTCCAGCCCCCCAACCCTCATCACCATCATCATGCTGACAGACAGCATAAGGTCCGGAGCCTAAAGGAGAGCTTGTCCTAGTGGGAGCAAACTTCGTGCCTCCCTCCTTCACCCAGCCGTGGGGTTCATCTCCGAACTGAGAATGACTTCAGCAGTGGAGGTGGAGATGACACCTAAATAGCCATTCAAGCATTTAGGGGTTGAGCCAATGATAAATAAACACATACTTATGTGGAAGGAGGGAAGCATGGGGGTGGAGAAGGGTTTGAGGTGAGCAATGGTTGCTATGGAAACCAGCCAGCCTCACTCCAGACTTTTCTCTGGTACCTTGATCATTCAGTGGCTCATGACGACCAGGGGAGGGGCACTGTCCCTGTCCCTATGGAAACGTTCCAAATGGGTCCATTATGATAAAAGGAGATCAAAGAGGAAACAGTTATATACTTTTCTATCCAGTCACATCCACCTTTTGTCCTTAGGTATTACCCGAAAGAAAATCACCCTTGTCACAGAAGTAAATGGCTAGAGGGCACCCAGGTGTGACATTATGAGTGAGACAGTTCTAGAAAATTGACCCATAAAACTTCTCCATGTGACCATGGCAGTAAATGGACATATAGCTATGGCTTCAGGGTGTGGGAACCCGCCCAACTTGAGGTAGTACTCATCTTCTCGAGCAAGTCCCTGCTTTGATCTTTTCCAGAGCCATGCGTCTTTGGGACTTTCCTAACTCATTCTTTTACACACGCATTCACCCTATCATTCATTCCTCAATGAGAAGCATGTGGCACAGGAAAAAGGACTGCAGCCAACAACTTACAAAATCCCAGCTCTGATACTTGTTAGACATATATCTCACCTCAGTTACTAAAAACTCTCTGTGCCTTGGTTCCCTAATCCATAACACTGTGACATGAACATAATAATGTCTGTCACTTATCTTCCATACAGCTGTATTCAACATGTTTAGATGTTGGCTTACATTGAATATAGAGCCCATATCTTGGTCCATTGTGATCATCAACTGCTAAGCAGAGAGCTTGGCATATCTAGATACTTAATAATACCAGTTAAATAAACAGATACGCATAAAGAGATAACAAAATGCTTGCACATTATTTCTCTCTCTCTCTCTCTCTCTCTCTCTTTCTCTTTCTGATTTTAACAGGAACCTGGTTCAGCCTAGTACAAGACAAAAAGGAATCATAAAACTAAAATGCATGTTGCCTATTCTCAAGGAACTTGTACATTACTATATTTGATTAACAAACAAATTATATAATACTGAGTCTGTGCCAGCTACTGTTCTAAGCACTTTACAAATATTAGGTCATTTAATCTTCGTAAGTATCCAATAGTACCTAAGTGCTATTATTGTTGGCCCAACTAGAACATGGTAGAGCCAACATCAAACTTAGCCAATCTGGCTCCACAGCCTGTCCTCCTAACCACTCAGCCATGCTACCTATAGGGGAGATGAGCCCCACCCATGCACAAGTATATATGAATGGTACACAAGGTTGGTAATTTTCAGAGGAAGGGAGGACTGTGCACTATCCTAAAGATGAAGTAGGATGTGAACCCACAGAGTACATGGAGGAGAATACAGGGAAGCTTGTTGGAAAGGCAGTGGAGATCCAAGGATGGTAAGCCCTGGCCGTCTGCATCAGCAGTGCAGACTTTAATCCACAGGAAGACAATGAAAACCCTAGAGGCATCCGGAAACCTAGGAAAAGTGGGCATTGAGGACAACTCATCTGGTAATAGCATGCAAATGGACTGAAGGAAGAAGATGGGACAAAAGAGGAGAGAGATATAGAAGCTGTTAGGGAAGAAGTTCAGGAGAAAGAAACAGCAAGGACAAATCCACAGGACTGGGTGGCTGCCAGTATATAAGATGTTGGTACCAGTTTCTCACCAATCGCCTCAATCAGAAACAAGTTCCAAAGGAACACACTCTGGACACTTGCTTAGTCCCCCAGGGCTGTGTGTGGGCTGCCTGCAACACAGGTGGTGGACACGTGTTCTCTTCAGCAGCCCCCGGGAACACTGGTTGAGCCATTGCCATTTGTACATGGCTGGTTACTGAAACCAAGATGGCAGATTTAATCCCAACAAAAAAAACATGCCCATCTCTAATTGGAAAGATAGCCTGGGACATCAAACCACAGTCAATTAGTCCCCAATAAAGCACAACCCCAGAATCTAAAGCCAGCCTGGGTCTTCTAGCTAATGGACATTCAGTTCCAATTCTCATTAGGTTGAAAAAGGTGACTTATGGTTCAACAACATGACTTGTCAGCCTTCGTCCGTGCTTACCAATTGCCTGAAACCCTCTACCTCATCTCAGTTTCACATCAGTTCCTGGAGAAGGTTCTATCTGATATCACAATGAGACAGATGCCAGGGTGAAGACACAGCAGGTGGACTCATAAAACCAGCAAAGAGAACTTGTCTTTGACAGAATCTGGAGTTTGCCTCATTATTTATCTTTCATAGTTGAACTCTTGGAATTCCATTTTCATCTTGATGGAGATGTGAAACTCTTAGCAAACTTTTATGGCTCTCAGGATGAGACTAAGGACTTGGCCCCTGCCACCTCTCTACAACTCAGGAACACTTTGAAATTCAAGTCAGGGCTGAAACTGCTTTTTGTCAGAGGCAAGATGTATTTATCTTTGTAAACACAGCCATTAAGATGTGAGTATGAATAGTTGAGGAGATAGAACATTAAGGGAGAAAACTGGAAGAAATAGGAGTGAGGTAATGAAGGACGGAGACAGTGACGTATGTAGCCTCCACCACAGGTTTTTTATGGTGCTGGGGGAGTGGGGTGCATTAAAGGCATCTGCAGAGATCAGAGAATGGAGCCCCAGGAGTGGGCTCCAGGAGGAACTTTGCAGGAGGAGGGCCAAGATCAGCGAGTGCTGCATGCTAAGAGCCATTTTGAGAGTGGATATAACAAATGGGAAAATTGTGCTTGTATTTCTGTTTGTCTGTAGAATCACTGTGGCTCTGAAATCCACCCTGTCTGTTTCTCCAAACACTACAGAAAGTCTCCAGATGGAAAAATCTGAAGCCAGTCTGCCACATGAAAGAAAAGAAAAGAAAAGAAAAGAAAAGAAAAGAAAAGAAAAGAAAAGAAAAGAAAAGAAAAAGGAAGCCTCATACAGAAAGCAGACAACTCTGCTGTTCCTTTGAGATCTAACCTACAGACCTGGGCTATGAAATACTTCAGAAAGTCAGGAGACCCAGGTTCTAGTTCATCCACTGCCTGGGACTGACTGTATAGTTTTAGACAAGCCTCACTTTACTCATATATAAACCGTGCGAAAATGTGATTGAGAACAAATAGTTAAGGCATAACTAACACTGGAAAATGTCTGCCAATTCTTCGCTCACGGCAGACATCACTAATCAATCACAGGATTCTTTACAGCAGAGCCTTGATGCGTCTTTGTGGCTGAGCCTGGATTCTGCAGCAAACCATTCTCTGCAGGCAACACCAGCAAATCAGAATGGTTCTAGGAAATGAAATTTATTCACTATCCCAGACTAGATCTTGTCTAATCCTTAAGAACTAGGGCTACAAAACAGTGTATCCTTTGTGTAATCTCATTATAAATACCTTAACAAGGTTCTACCTTTATTTTATCCTCTCTTGGGCCTTTCCAAGATTTAGTGGCCACGGTTGTAAAATCAAAACTGGTCTGAAGACTCTTCACTCAGCCCTAGGCCTAAAGCTCCAAAAGTGACCTTGTACATTGATTTTTGAGGCTCTTTACCTTAGGTTCCCCTATTCTGCAGGAAGAATTCTCCTGGGGCTGATGTCCACACTACCCTTCTGAGGATTTCATCAAGGCAGTGAATTCTATTCCTTTTTAAATGCTTTGAGATCATAGAAGAGAAGACAGCCTGAAGAAGTTCAAAGACATTTAATTATTGCCCTCAGTTCTTTTGAAAATTATTAAAGAGCCCAGGATTAGAAATTTAGATTTCCTCCAGACTCCTGAGAACAAACAGCTCTTTTATAAATGGCTTAATGTGTCTGTTTAATGTACACAAAATCACCTTTCAGGAAAGCGGATTGTTTTTCTCGTCATTATGCATCTCTAAAATATACCACCTATGGCAAAAGGACAGGCATTCGAAGTCTGACAAAATCTACAGCAGAAATAATTAGCACCAGGGGCTGTTTCTGAAAGAAAGTTAAATGAAAGAGAAACTGGTTACTTATTTATTTCTGTTCTTTCTATCTTGATCTCTGCATCTCCGCCGGGGGAGGAAGAATTGCATCTGTGGGTGCAGGAATTGCCTCTGCGAGGCTTGTTCAGTAAAATAACTCCTGAGCCCCCAGCACACAACTCCCTCTGGGCCAGGGGACTATGGAAACCGTCTCCAGTGCTCAAACTCCTTGGAGAAAACAACCAGGCAAAGCCATGGATTTACAGCGTAGCAGCACAAGGGCACAGGAGTGGTGATGTTTTTGTAATTTAGCATCCAAGGGAGGGTGCAGCCTTCTTCCCAAGGATCTGGGCAGTCTTTGTTTAAGTCACGTTAATTAAACTGGAAACATTCAAAATAGCCCACTGAGGGTGTGCTGTGGGTTTTTTTTTTTTTTTCAGCTCATCTAGGAAGTTATCCTAAAAGGAAGCTTCATTTGAGAAGCTCTTGCAATATGAAATCCACGGAGCACCCAGAGCATCTGGTACCTGGCTATAAATTTGGGGCTATCCTCCCTGGGGGTGGGCTCCTGCCAGCACCCTGAGTCTGCCACCTTGCTCCAGAAATTAAAAATGACTGCTACCACAGTAATGTTTCCTCACACCACAGCCCCTTCTGAGTACCTTCTGGCAGTCGTTATTTTAAACAAGCATACCATTTATGTATGAAGTGTTCACCAGCACGATGTGATGGGCTGCTTGTGTCTCCGGAGGAGGGATGGGTTTTCAAGACCGCAATGACTTACTTTGTTTCCACAGTCCAGTCAAAGTGGCACTGAAAGTAAGGGACAAGATGCTTCTCTCACATGGGGTCTCCTTTGGCAGAGGCTGCTCAATCAGTCAGTGTGGGTGGCCGGGGCAACATCGTACTTAATGTGGAGTGGGAATATGATTTCTTCAGAGTGCCCAAGTGTTTGATAATGACCCAAGAAGAGGCTCCAAAAGGAAGTAGTTTAAAAGAAGCCAGCTTCTCGGGGTGATCTTGGCCTTGGCGTATGGCTCCTCCCCCCATGGCATCTTCCTCCTGCCAACTCCACAGTCACATCCATCTAGAAGGTTTACCCACGTACTTCCCTTTCGCTGCATAATGAGAGAGGCTTGAGAAGGAACAGAACCTCAGAAACAGAGTCAGAGGCAGCAGCCCTATCTCACAGGGCTGAGTAAGCCACAAAAGACTTTGAGATTTTAGTCTGAATGAACCACAACTCCAGGGAGGGCAAAAATGAGATGCTCTCTGTTTACCTTGCCTCCCTCCAGTTGTTCCCACAGGAAGCAAAGGTCTGTTTTTCCTTGTGCAAATCCTCTTACTGCCTGGCACACAGCCAAAGGCACCGGAAGTCTGAGATTAACCTTGCTGCCCTTTCTGACTAAAAGGTAGTAAAAGGAATGAAAAAACATAGAGACAGTTTGGACTGTGAGGGAACAAACTACTGACAAGCTGCTGGCACCCCTCGATCCACCCACAGCCCTCTCCAAGGCCTAGGACAGAGAACTGATACCTCCAAGGTCACACAGAGAGGTTACAGGGGAGCTAGGATTAGAACAGTTTTCTGCTGACCACATTCCTCAGTTAAAAGTAATTCTCATCTCTACCCTCGCATCCCAAATTGATTTCAAACTCTGTCACCAACTCCAAGGCCCAGAGCAACACACAGCCAAGGTGAGCCTTCTTCCTGGAGGGATCTGAGGTGGCTGAGAAACCAAGCTGCCCAGATCCTGGCTCAGAGGGAGATGCTAATGTTATGGAGGTCTCCCCAGGAGCCCACCCAGCTCTTGAAAACAACTGCTTTCCTTTGCAGGGAGTTATTTTTCACCCCCTGGAATATGAGGCCAGACAGACAGCTCTGTGAGTGCCCAGCTGATATCATTAGCTCTAGACAGACTCTCCAAGCTATGCCTCAAAACAGGCCTTTGCTCAAGAATAAGGAAAATGGTCCCGAACCCTCTTAGTAGACTTGTGAACCCCACTGCTTCTTGGGCAAGACAAGACTTGGAAGCTAACGAACCCAGTAGGCTTTGGCAACAGACGGGGGCTCAGCAGTGCTCTGAGATCCCACCTTTTTTGTGAGCTGCCCTGTTTCAAGCTATTTTTAGTGCAAATGAAGAGAGTTTGAAGCAGAGAGGTGTGTGAAAGGAATCTTTTCTTCCTCTCTCCTTTTCCATGAGCCATTTCCTGTTTCCTTAGGACAGCTGCTTCACCAACAAAGGGTGAGAAGCATTAAAAAGAGAATGGGAAGCAGGTCAGAATTTAGCCTCTTTGCTAATATAGCCTGGGACAATTTGGAGAAGGTAGTGTTTTCTCAGCCCTTTGGATTAATCTGCTGGATCCTGGGTTTTCCGTTCCTGCAGAGGAGCCAGTGCACCCAGTTCATTTGGCTTCTGGGTTAACTCACCTCGATAAGCGAAGAAGGCCCAGAGGTCTGCTTGCCTGGGGGAGGTCTATGCCCTGTGGAAGAGTGTGCCTTTGTAGACCTGTGCCCTGGGAACCAGGTTCCTGGCTTCTCACCTCCACCAAGCCTCCCGTGTCAGCACAAGGCCAACTGGAGGAACTAAAATTAACTCGATGAGCAAAAAAGATAGCCCCGTGCTTAAGAATCTTAGATGTATTAAATTGAGTTATTGAGTGCCCTAATTCCTTGTGAAAGACGAAGAAGCAACTCTATAGCATCCTCTTTCGGTCACCAGTCAGACAGGGCAGAACATTTCTCACAATAAAATTTTTAGGGCAAATGGTAGCTTTCTGTTGGCAGCATTTCCCTGAAATCAATGTTTTTCTGGTGGGAAAAAAAAAGCCTTATTCTAAACCTGAACCCTAAAAATGGGGCTTTTAGGCACCAAATTGGGATGCTCAGAGCCCATAGGCACGCGTCCGTCTGCCTCCTCCTAAACATAGCCCACTGAACTAAACTCGGAAACGTCAGCTTGTGTGTGGTCCCGGGTGTGACTCGCCGAGCACGTGCTTCCCGCTAACAACAAAAGCTGACACTTTGTCATAATTCTCGTCTCTATTTTTGAGTCTCATCACTAAACAAACTTTCTCTCAGCTGCGTTGGAGACTCGAGAGAGAATCGCAGCCCCCCAGGGTATTTTTCTGACAAATAGGGACTGCTCCACCATCCGCCTCTTCTGATGGCCTCATGGGGGCAGCTAGGCAAGAAAACACAAGCCGAGGTACTGGAATTCAAATACATTCCCTTTCCGACCACGCCTCCAGGGGGCGCCAGCTTTACTGGTTGGAAAGGAAGGAAAGAAGAAAAAGGAGAGATGAGAAGGGGAAGGATGGAGAATGGTTGGTCAGATAAACATATTTATTACGATCGCTGGGATCCACAGGCTCCCAGAGTGCACAGGATATGAGACCAAGATTAGAAGAACTGAGCTCCCAGGTCTATTCAAGAGACCGATGGATGGATCACTGACTCTGGACTTAGCACCAACCTCTGCTCCAAAAATCTTGCCACTCAAAAGCAATCTAGCAAATGCGAGCATAACATTTCCACTTTCAACATTTTGCATCGTTGAACTTTACAGATTTTTCTGGAAGCACCAATAGGTGTCCACTGCATGAATGGCATCAGACATTACTTTGAATGGCATTCTGGTGGGGAGCGAGTGTTTGAAGGGAAAGCTGAAGAGCTCCGAGGAGACATGGACAAGAGACACCATGTCACCGTCCCCTGTGATGCAGCCATGTGCCTGTCTCCTGTCGATGGCCCTGTGGTCACTACCTGACAAAGCGGGTGTTAAGCACATCTCCCTGTATACTGGTGCTGTCGTGCTGTCTCTCTCTGTCATCCCTGCTGTACAACCAGGGACGACCGGGTCTGGGACTGCAGTGAGCACACTTGATCCTTTTTCCACCAGACCCATCTGTCATCCTGCCAAAGCATTTCCTGTGACACACACACCCACGATGTACAGCCCCAGGGAGAGGCCCCTGGCCAGCTCGGGAGGGCTATGTGAAGTGAGAGTTTCCTGGCCAACTTGACAATGGTGAGTCGGGCTGGCAGAAGCCTGCCGCAGAAGGAACAAAGCCTGGCTGAGCCTGAAAGAAGTGTGGACCTGGAGCGAAGGCTGTCAACTGGATGGACTCAGACAGGGCTTCTCAGGGTACCCAGACATTCAAAAGGCTGTGCCCAAGCTCTTGAGCCCTCTGAGAGGATGCTGGGCTTGGGAGGTCTGAGGCGGCTGTATCTCAAACCCAGGAAAGGATTTATTCTCCACGCCCTACCCTTGTGAGTCCAGAAACCAGTCACTTCCTCCTTAACAGTTACGGCTCACCTGGATGATAACAAAAATCACAGCTGACAATGCCCATGAGCACTAGCCACGCCCTACATGTTGTATACTCACTGACTCATCCCACAATATAGCAGGAAGGGGCTATTGTACCCATTTGACAGAGGAAGAAACTGAGGCATACAAAGATGACACAACTCGCCCAGGGTGACAACCCTAGAGACAGATGGGGCAGATGCCACATTCAGGTTGTTTTGGCCAGCTGCCACACCCAGAGCAGCCCTCTGTGTTCCAAGGACCACAGCAGATTCTTCTCAGGGATGGTGACCCAGGAGAGAGAAACAGGGGGAGCTGGAGATTTGGGGGTGCAAGAGGTTAATGGTGAACCTTTCAGAGCTTTCAATGATAACAGGCAGCCCACTGCAGCATGTGTGCCATGGGTTCACCATTACTGACCTAGTCACTTTGTGGGTTCCAGTCAAGTGAGACAGAGACACAGTGAGCCACATAGAAGCAGAAGCCCCGGGTCAGAGGTCTAGGTCCTACTTCCACCTAGACAGAGGCAGCCTTGGGGAGGAGGCCTGGGCCCTGCACAGACCTCAGTACTGTTCCGCCTCACTTATTAGGCACCACTGACTGCAGAGGACCTTGGGGAACACCCATAAATAGATGTGGGCTGGACAGGCAGATAAGCAGATAGAGATATATAGGACAACACAAGAAACCGCTTCTACCTGGACAGCCCAGAGGAGGGGCAGCCCTTGCCACAGGAACCCAGGGCCCCCTGGAGACAAGCATGATGACCAACTTGAAGCAGTTCACTCCAGGGCAACCCAAAGACAGATTTCTGAAACTCTCACTTATGCAACACCACTAAGGAGGCCAGAGCAGCCAACACACCAGCTCGTAAAATTAACAGCTGCTTTTTACAGAGTGCGTGGAGAGCCGGGCCCGCAGACCAGGAGGCAGTGTGGGCTGAGGCGCCGCCCTGTAGGTCTAATTGGGGGTCCCCTCTATGGTAAGGACTGGACTCTGAGTTGCTGGGGAGCCTGGGGTGCAGGGACTGCAGAAGGGCTGCCAGGTGACCTCAGACACATTTCTCTGAACTTGGAAAGTGGAAAACGTTCTGATCATTTGCTGAGCCGGGATGGGAATTTGCTATGAACTTGGGGCCCCACTGGCTCAGGTCTCTCTCCTCATCTCTACTGCAGGATCTAGCTGAGGTTGGGGAAGGAAAGATGGCCATGTCCCTGTGGGAAGGGGTCAGATGTTACATCCTATCCATGACCTTGGGCTCTGAGTAACTAATTCCAGCAGCCACTAAAGGAAGGCATCTACAGTGACAGAGTGGGTGGCAAACTTTTTCTCTACAGGGCCAGACAGTCATTATTTCTGGCTGGTGGGTGTTTGGAACTCTGTGGATACTACTCAACTCTGCGTTGTCATGTGTTAAGATGATATATAAATGAGTGAGCATTGCTGTGTTCCAGTAAAACTTTGTTTATGGACACTGAAATCTGAATTGCAAATAATTTTAAAATGTTGCAAATTATTCTGCCTTTGATTTAAAAAAAAAACATTTTAAAAGATATAAAACCATTCTTCGCTCATGATCATGAGCTGTATAAAAGAGGCAAGGAGCCACGTTGGCTCACAACTTGTAACCAAGTGATCCCTACCTAGTGAGGGTCTCATAGGGAAAACATCCCATGGTGAGATAAGAATGGGAACAGCTAGGCGAAACACACTCTTTCTGCTTTCCAGCTTCAGGACTTCCCTGAGCATTCCTATGCTCTATAGGTTGACAATCTGAAAGAGGGAACAAGGAATTAACTCTATCCATGCCCTCAGGGAACCACATCTCGCCTGCAGCATCTCTTGTGTCTAGTATTCTGTGCAGCCTAAGTAAAGCCAATAAAAGCCAGATGTGGTGGCATATACCTGTAATCCCAGCACTCAGGAGGCTGAGGCAGGAGGATTGCTAGGAGTTCAAGGCCATCCTGGGCTACACAGTGAGTTCAAGACCAGCCTAAACTACATAATGAGATCCTGACTCAGAAAAAAGTAAATATCTGACCAAATGTCAGTAACTGTACCACCAAATGCAGGCCTTGTCCCTCTTTCAACATCTCCACTGACAGGAAGCTTGCTAACTCTGTGGGAACTTGCTCAGTGCTGTGGCTTCTCTGACACATGTTTTTTCATCAGAGTAAATGATGCTGGAATGCAAAAAACCTAATGCAAATCTAGTGTACCTTTCATCAAATGAAGACAAAATAGGTTCAATAGTCTAAAAAATGTAATAACTTTTGATTTTTTTTTTTTTGGCTTATACCAAATATATGAACTCTGTATCTCTGCAGAGGATAAAACAAATGTTTTTTAAGTCTTGGTAGGAATTACCCCATGGTTCCTTTGAACCAAATTTTCCCTTGGAGGTATTAACTCAAAACCTCAATTGACTCCCAACAGCACAGAGAGAAGGACATCCTGGCCCACTAGGGACCATTCTTGCTAAAAATACAGTCCTGAAAAATGTCTGGGCTTTCTGCTCCAGAGAGCATTTGAGGATGATATAAGAATTTTATATAGATTTGCCAAAAATACAAAAAAAGGAGGAGCACCAATGAGAGGAAGAGAGAGGGAGACAGAAATGTGAACTGTGTGCGAGTCTGCCACCAGGTGCCACTGAAAAATGACAGGATACTAAGAATTGCCAGCTCCGGGGGTCACCTAATGGGAGAGACGAGTGCAATGAATGTCACACATTTGATTAAACATATGCCCATGTGCACCTCGTTTGGTTCAACAAGTCCCATTTCATGTGCAAACAGCATAGCAGTGAATGAACATCTATTTAAAGTTGTTAAACCAAAAGAATTATTCCTATTGGAAAGGCATATTTGATGCATATTTCCTTTTGGGCCCTCACAGGTAAGGATAAAATGGCCAGGGCTGTGTACATAATGTTAGTGCGAAATGCCACACATGTGACACATTTAGAAAGAGAAACGGAGAGACTGCTGTTCTTTCTCCTTACATTGATAAATCATCCCCCAGACATTAGAGCGTGCAGCGAATGTTTGTGGTTCATGGAATTAGACATGGACATTTCCTGGAGCAATATTCAAATTTAGTAGCAAAGGAAAATGGGGAAATAACTGAAAAGAATAATGCTAAAGGTCCTATCTTTGCTCAAGGAGCTGATAACTTCATTGGTGATAGCAGATTTGTAAGAGAAGTACAAGACTGAGTTTGTCAAAAGGCTGTGGAAAGATCCAAGCAGAGTGGACATGGTTCACACTGTTAAGGAATGCTAGCCTTGGCCACAAGAAATACTTTCCCTAAGGAGATAGTGGCTCTGAAAGCACATGGAAATGAATGTGAACATGCAGGAACGGGGTGCCCACGGAGATGGTGTGTGTATTTCTCTCTGGGTGTGTCTGTACATCTATCACTTTCTCGTTTTTATAAACAGGTTCTCTGGTATTGTCAGTCTTGTACTTTATGATCTTAGGTTCTCTCAGTACCTATCTTTCAATTTCTATGTGAAATAAGGGGATGAACTAGACCAAGAACCAGCCAACGATGACTTATTAAGCAAATCTGGCCCATCACCTGTATCTGCAAATAAAGTTTTATTAGAACATGATGCACCAAGGCTGTTTATGCCTGCCTCAAAATTATAATGGCAAAGCAGCATAGCCATGAGAGGTCCATGTGGCCCACAGAGCCTAACACATTTGCTACAGAAAAATTTACCAACCCTACATCAATATATCTACTTTGATTTTTACAATGAAGCCATACAAAAACCTGCGCATGTGTTTCTTGCTCTTTGTGTAGACATCACCTATTTCTTATAAAGTTTCAATCTGATTGACAAAAATGCATGGAGCATACAAGCACATACATGTAAATTTCAAATAGGTAAGGTAAGGAAATCAGGGCGACAGGAAAATGAAAGAAATGACACAGAAAGGAAGCCAGGAGAGATGGGGACACGTGGAACATAAAATACTGAAATGTTCTGCATTTTCCATGGGCCAACAACCTGGCTCACACAGGCCACCACAGGAGAGGCCTGATCCCCTTCCTACTTCAGAGTGTTCCCTGTTTATTCAGGAGGACCCCAATCTCTGGTGCAAAGACCTGTGCCCCATGGGCGTGTTTGGGAAGTGGATGTCGTGAGATGTGAACAAAGTCATCAACAACACCTACACAGTGGGGTGACATCCTGATGACATGTCCTACTATGTTGAAATGTCCTTCAGGGTGGGCCAACTGTATGTCCCAAAGTGTTACTTAGCAGCAGCTCTTCCAATGTGTTTCAGAATTCTGAAGTGAGTGCTTACTGTTTTATAGTTGTCCCTCAAGGTTCGTAGGAGATTGGCTCCAGGACTCCTCATGGATACCAAAATCTAAGGGTGTTCAAGTCCCTGGTACAAATGGCATAGCACTGGCACATAAACGGCCCACATCCTCTCCTGTAAGTTGCATCAGCTCTAGATTACTGGTAACACTAATACAATGTAAATGCTATGCAAATAGTTGTTGTGCTGTATCATCGAGGGGAAAGAAACAAGAAGTCTGCACATGTTCATTACCGACTTGATTTCCTCCTCCCCGTGCCCCCACAATCATGATATGTGCTTGACTGAATCCATAGGTGTGGAATATGCAGGCACAGAGGGCTTCTAAAATCAGAAAGTAAGTTTGCTTGTTTGTTTGTTTGTTTTTTTGGAAAGAGAGAGAGGAAGCAGTGACCCTTGACAGCCTGGTGTTGGCTTTGACACAGAATCCCTCAGCCCTGTGCACCGAGAGAAGGCCTGGTCCACCCAGGGTTGCTGTCCTTGTGTGGGGACAGATAAGGCAAAGAGGCTAATCTGAGACCCGCAGCCACTGGGTCAAGGAATTCCATCATTCTGGTGACGAGGCTCCAGGTGTTGACTATAAAAAGACCTGGTGAGTGGTGATTATCGTCTGTCATTTTTTAAATAGAGCTCTATAGCTTTCTACTTAGTTCTGTGATATAAATAATTCACACTCTGGATGGCTGTTGCTCACTGCTCTATGCCCTGTGCCTAGACCAGAGCCAGTGCAGTGAAAAGCCAACACAGATCAGACGAACAGTATGCCTGCCTGACATCCTGCAGTTATTCTGGGGCTATCTTGGCAAATCCTTCCCGAGCTGAGCCTTACCCACACATCCTGGCATTCAGACTCTCACCTGTGACAGCTGGACAGGTGACAAAGGAGCCCAGATGTGGAAGCCAAGCTCCTGAGCATGCATCAAGGGAAACAAATTAAAAATTGAAAGGGGAGACTCTGAACCACAGGGTGTCTAGTCTTGCTCTGGTCCCATTGTTGCAGGGATAAACATTTGGACAGCTCAAGGCAAACACAGCTTTGGTTCTGAACAGGCAGAGCAGCTTTCTGCTGCGCCCTGGAGCTCAGTGGGAAATCTGTTCTGTGCGCAGAGAAGGGCCCTGCCCCATCTTGAGGGATGGGCCTGTGCTGAGGCATCGCACAGACAGCAGAGACCCTGTTCCCTGTGCAGAGGGACCGGCCCATCTAAGGGGCCCCAGCAGCCCCAGCAAGACTTCCTGGAGGAACCTCAGC
This sequence comes from Dasyprocta punctata, assembly GCA_004363535.1. Taxonomy (NCBI): domain Eukaryota; kingdom Metazoa; phylum Chordata; class Mammalia; order Rodentia; family Dasyproctidae; genus Dasyprocta; species Dasyprocta punctata. The sequence continues at coordinate 29,475 of RJWM01011826.1, read as the reverse complement.
AGACCCAGGCCTCCCTAGATAACTGCTTCCACATCCAAACATCAAGAGTCAGCCACAGGACCCACTTGGCTCCAATGCAGTAATGTCAAAAGGTCTCAACCAAAGAGAAGGCTGGTGGCTTGGAAAAGAAAAGGCACTGTCTTCACCTAGGAAACTGTGACATAAAATAAACACTAGGCTGGGAGGATGGAGCTTATGGACATGAAGTTGGCTCTGTCACTTGAAGCTGATACTTTTTCGTGAGTAATGGCCTTTGCAGTGCTTTGATTCTCTGACCTATAGAAGAGGGGTTCCCGGATGTGACTGGCTTGCTTCCTTGCGGTGAAGTCCTGCAGCACAGCAGGATACAGAAGGTGTGGAGCAACCACAGAGACATGGACACTGCCCTTCAAACTGAGGGTGCCGTGTGTAAGGCTAGGATGTGCCTGGTTCCTGAGCGGCTCGGGACAACGTGACTGATGGTGGGGAGGTCATGACTAGGTGGCTATTTGCACAAAAGTACCCACAGCCATCTATCCACCTTCACAACTCAGTGTCACTCCAGGCCTTTCTCTCCATAGTCCCAGCAGCCACCCCCTCTTGGATTGTCACTGAGGCCATAACGCACTTGTCCCAGGGCCTCCAAGCTCCTGCCTACTCCATGGAGCCTTCATTCATCCACCAGCTCCTTCTGTGTAACAGCCAGTCATGGCACCTCACCCTCCAATCTCATTGTCCTGCAAACCCAGCCCAAATTCTTCAGCTTGGCCTTAAAACTCAACAAGCTGTCTAACTCTCTCCTCATCTTTCCTGTCCTCAATGCCTTTCTGTCTGTGGCCCTGGGTCACTGGTCGCTCCACTCCTACAGTGTCCCATAGTCCTCTCCCCTCCTGCTGCTTGCTCACCTAGGAAGGAGCCTCTCTTTCGACTTTCAAGATCCTAACTCGCATCCCAAACCACAACTCACAAGCTTTTGTCTTATTAGGTATACATAGCTCCTGGCCTACCAAGCAGTCCCACTCTTGTTCTCAAGTTCTAATGTTTCTATTTTTCGGTGTCCTCTGGATCATCAAGTGCGTGCTGCATTCACCTGGAAATGGACCCCCACCTCCTCCTGCAGCCTCTGTGTCACAAATGGACGCACTGCTGTCTTCCCTACATGCAGACCCCGTGCACTCCTTCAAGAACATCCATATGTCAGCCTGGGCTACAAAGTGCATTCAAGGCCAGCCTTAACTGCATAGTAAGACCTTGTCTCAAAAAAATAGGGCTGGGAGTTTAGCTCAGTGGCTTAAGCGCCTGCCTGGCAGGCATGAGGTTGTAAGTTTGATCCCCGGTACAAAAAAAAGAAAAAAGAAAAAAGAAAGAAAGAAAAAGAACATCCATATGTGATACAATCAATCAAACCAGGCTCAGCCTTTGTTTTCCATAGCATGGTAAAGAACACTTGGCCCAGAGCTGGTGCTCAGTACCTTCTCTCTGATGCTGATAAAGATAATTAGAGCTGTCTATGGCAGTCACGCGCGATGCTGTGTCACATTTGGGCAACCAAACTGTCTGCCATTAGGTGCCTACCACTATGACCGCCGTGTGTAGAATACATGACCTCCATTCTGGATACCCAGATCCAGAATCCAACCTCTTTATGTCCCCAGTCAGGAATCCATTGACCCTCAAGCATGGAAGAGCAATGGAGACTTTACCAAAGAATCGAAAGGGAAGAAGGATGGGAGTAGTCACACAGCACAGCCAACAGCAAGCCACCTGAAGTCCTCACTGGACACAGTCTCTCCTGGGTCACACAGTCACTCTTTGTCTCACTCTCTTACACTATGCAGCAAGTGACCTCACCAGTTTTCCTGTCCTCCTCCAAAACCCCAACTTCCATTTCCCCCCTTTCTATTTTACCCTCAGTTTATATCCACTAGGGCTTTGTAGCCAGATTCTTCAGAAGAGTGAGCTCCTAATGGATCCCTCAGTTCCCAGTGGCCCGTTCCCCTGGAAGGTGGCCTGACCTGTGTCTTTGCTTTCCCAAGCAGGGCCTTACTCCCTCCCCCAGACAGTGTGAGCTGTTTACACCAAACACCACACAGAATTCTCCCCAAGAACGACTCTCATATGTGAAATTTTCACCACCTTCCTCCTTCTACAATCACCTCCTCGCTGAGTTTCTGCCATGAACTGTCGAGGTAATAACATCTATTTTCCAGAGTCTCTGCTTGATCCCTGACCCACCCAGCCATTAGGCGGCCCCTGCTCATTGGAGGATCCAGATGACTCTTGCCCAGTCCTTGCTGCAGGCCAAGGAAGGGCAGCCCATACAAAAGAGCTTCCCGAGTCACAATGAGAAGTCACCCGATGCATCTTCCTTCACAGGAAGTACACAAGTCCAAGCAGCCTCAAGTAAGTCAATGGGCAGGGCTGCCAAGTGGGGGGGCGGTTTGCCCACTTATGGGAGGAACACAGATCCTGAAAAGTATGACCAGGAGCCCATGTACTGAAGACTACACCTGTCTTTGCAAGAAAAAGCATGTCCCAGGCACTGCTCAGTCCCAGGCCTGTCCCACCCATGGTCTTGTCCCAAACAGGGGCTCATGAAGCCAGTCAGTGAAGCCAAGCTCTGTCCAAACACATCAGAGCAAAGGACAAAATCCATCCAGAAGAGGCAGTATGAGCCTTAGCCACACATGGCCCAGGTGACACCTCAGCAGAAATAAGGGCACCTGAGCAATGCTCGGACCCAGGGCCCTTCAGCACCAGCATGACAGGGAGCACCCACCAGGACAGGATTCAGCTCACAGAGTGCAGCCAGGATGCCACCCCAAGAGGGAACCTCTGCCTGGCCACCAGAGGAGAGCAGTGTTGTTCCCAGAATGTCACCAAACACATGCACAGAGAACTCCTGGATCCCAGGACTGCGAGGCCCTCGACAGGTTCTAGTAGACGCTTCCTTGGCCTCCTTTGCTCCACCAGAGTCCAGCTCTGTCCTATATGTGTGCATGTGTGTGTGCGTGTGTGTGCATGTGTTGGCATTGATCTTGCTGATAGAGAAAGCTAAGCATACATTCCCTGCAGATCACAGTTCAGACCCTCTGTGTATCTAACCACCAACTTAGATTTGCCCAAATAATCCTGCACTGCCCAAACACGAGGCATAGCACTGGCTGCTCAGCCCTGCTCCACAAGCAGCCTAAAGACACAGAACCGCACATCCCACGGGAAGCCACTTTGCACACACACACACACGCGCGCGCGCGCGCGCGCGCACCACACACATGCACCACACACGTGCTTGCTCATGCACCCGAGGGGCCGGGGACTCACCAGGACTCTGCCAGTCAGCGTCTGGGCAGATATCATCACACCTGCCCAGTCTTTCACGGAGGTCATCCAGCCGACCTCGGCTGCCACCGCCTCCTCCTTCTCGTCCACTGGCTTGAGAGTGCCATCTGCCTGGCTCGAGCCATTGTTAATCTTCTGGGCCTCCTGGCAACAGAGAAGACCAAAGTTGAGACCTAGGGAACAACTGAATTTAAATGACACCTCTACCCACCAAGGATCCAAGCCCTAAGAGGTCCCCAGCGGAGGTGGAAACAAGTTGAAACGTACAGGGGAAGGGAGAAAGGTGGACCATGGCTTTGACATTTTTGTGTATTGGTTAAAGATGAATGATGTTTTCTGCTCATTTTAAAGAAAGAGTCCCAGAGTTGAGAAGGGAAGACAAACACTTCTACAGTCACCAAGTGGTCAGGAGAGGGGAATGATGGTCCCATGTTGATTCCAACAACAAAAACTGATCAATTAATCAATCCTGTCTATCCCTTGGCAATGATTGGGCCAAGGATGATGACATGCCTCCCAACAACCCAATAAAACTCAAGCCTGGAACACCTTTTTAATACAATCTTCCCTGGTTGCCCTTTTAAGAATTGCAATGCTTCCCTTCCAACAGCACTTTTCTGCTTTATTTCTTCCACACCACTTCAAGCCTCTAAGACACTCTGCAACCCACTTATTTATTTCATTTACTGCGTGCCTTCCCCACTGCTGTGGCCAACAGCGTCCCTGCACACAGCTGGCTCCATAAACATTGGTGAGTAGCTCCAAAGGGTTCCAAGTGTCAGCCCGGCATCAGCCCCAGAGCCTGGGCAGATGGCTGCCAGGAGAAATACAGGACACCCAGCTAAATTTGACTTTCAGACAAACAACAATTTATTCTAGTGTGAGTACATCCCAAATGTTTCCTGGCGCATACTTATACTGAAACCTTATTTATTATTTATTTAGATGTAAATTTAACTGGTCTCACAGTTAACTATCCATTGCTATTTTTACTGCAGGTGAAGATGGGTGGAAAGATGCCTGCAAATTATGTTCATCGTTTAAAATCCGAGAATTCATTTCCAAAGCAAACCCTCACTGGGGTCTGTCACGCCCTGGAGTGAGTGGAGATGAAGGTGGAGGTGAAAACCTTGGTGTGCAGTGAGTGGGTGGGGGTGAGGCAGGTGAGGACAGAGGCACAGGAGGCTGGTGCTTCGGACACATGCATGGGTCAGGCCTTGGGGCTGGCCTGGGCCAGGCAGAAAGCTGCTCCTGATGTCTGTTCCTCTCCCTCTGGCCACCCTGGGGACAAGAGAAGCTGTACCTATAGCAAGAATGTGAATATTTTCTTCCCAAGTGTGCTAAGCCCCATGCAGCTAGAACAATCCAGTGCATCCAGGAAGGGAAGCCATAGGGAAGGCACTGCAGGACCTTCTGCGGATAGGTGCATCACCTGCTGCCCAGGCCTCCCAAGCCAGTCTCAGTGGCCCATTAAGACCTGTCCTGGTCTCAGCATCTCAGCCGCCTGAGACTCTGAACAGGTGAGTCCCCAGGGGGAGGTAGAGGCCCTGGTTCAAAGGGAATCATGATAACCAAACCAGCAGGTGTTCAGGGAAGATCTATCCCTCCTGCCACTGCAGGGGCTTCCAACAAGATGGGGACAATACAGCCTCCTCTCAGGCACTATCGAGAGTAAGCAGGGCTCGCCCCAGAACCTGCGGCTCTGCTCAGTGCCCGGATATTGCCCATCTGCGGGCCTGGGCGCCACATGTGGGCACCTTCAGTTGCTGACCCTGACCCTCAGCTGGGAGCCCTGAAATGGAACATCGATCTTAACCCCCGGCACCCTCTCGACCTCTCCCTTCTCCCAGGACCACTTGCTTCTTTCAGAAGTGGACAATGGGGGAAGACTGGGACAAGGAGAAGACCACCAAACCAATGGCTCCTGTGTCCCTCTCAGCAATGTCTACCAGGGACACTTCTGAACTGGTCCTCGGTTGCCACCAGGGGACCTGGACAACAAGCTCCCTGCTCCTAGAGGCTCAAGCTCCACCTGGCAGCCCCTAGAGGAGAGAAATGAGCATGAGAGAAGTTGGGAAGCAGGAGTCCCCTGCAGCCACCTGGTTTTAATGTGTCAGTAATTCACAGCATAAGTATATGGCAGATAATGCTATTTTTCCAGCCCTCTTACCTATTGTTTTACAAGGCATTCATTATTTTAATTACTTTATGATAGGCAAGGAAAAACACAGACTAAAAGGAGATAATGCCCTTGTTATTATTTGCTTCCACTAGATGCTGCAAGTGTAATTACCACGTGGAGGAGGCAGGGCTGGGGAGGGGCTGGGGAGCAGAGCAGGAGCTGCACAGAGCCCACTGCCAGTTGCCTGGTTAGTCCAGGCCCCTCCACCTGGAGGAAGGCACCCCCTCTCCAGCACTGACCCTGCTCTGTCCTGAGCACCCCTAGGCAGACTTTATAATCTCATGCACTAGAGAAAAGGGACAGAGGCCTGGAAGGGTGAAGTGACCTTGCTGGGGGCACACAGGAGGTAAAAGTGGCTGAGGCAGAGCCCATTGGAATAGTGACAGTCACCATTTATCAGCCAGAACTAACAAAACAATGAAATACTGCCTGGGTATTATCTTACTGAAACTTTAGAATAATCTGAGTGGAATTAGCCCCATTTTACAGATTGAGTAATCAAGAGCAGGTGACTCAGAGCACAGTGTGGAGTCTCAGAGCTCGGACCAGAGGCATGGAGTCCACCAGGACTTACTTAGGTCTCTGGAAGTGGGTGGGCTGGCTCCCATGGGTGTATTAATTCAAGGGTGCAAAGTGGGGAAAAGTATGCACCCCCCAGTGGGATGGGCAACTCCCAGGGCATCCAGGTGATGCTGCACAGCTTCCATGGCGGGGCCCTGGGAGGGCCGCTGGCGCAGAGTGAGCCTGAGGTGAATAACTGCAGGGCAGAGGGCAAGCAGAGGCCCTCTCAAGGTTGCTGCTCAGCTTTAGGGCTGGGACCTGGTCCCCAGTGCAGCAGCATTCAGAGGCAGGACCTTTGGGGGTGACTGGCTCATGAGAGCTTCAACTTCATGAATGGATTAATCCATGGATGAAGTCAGAGCTTAGTGGACTGTTAGGAGGTAGAGGCAGGGCCTGTTTGGAGGGACTAGGTAATTGGGGGTGCACCTTTGAAGACTATGTCTTGTCTCCAGCCCCTTTCTCCGACTCCTTCTTTCTCTTTTTCCTGGTTACCATGAGGTGAGTAGCTTCTCTTCATCACACGTGATGTTCTGTCTTCCCATAACCCAGAAACGTTGCAGGCAGCTGTCCATGCACTTAAACTTCTGAAACCATGAGCCAAAAGAAACCCTTGCTCCTTTATGCTGATTTCCTCAGGTATTGCATCACAGTGACAGAAAACAAACACACTTTCCAACTTCACAGAGGTTCCAGCAGGGACTGTGCGGCCCCAACCAGGACTGGTGGGGAGGGATTCCTTTACTCACAGGCCCAAATCAAGAGAGAAAGAAACCCAAGTCTGGGTGCAGCTTTTCTGGGGGGACCTGGGCCAGCTGTTTCATTCCTAGAAGGCTCCGTGTTCTGTTCTCTAAACAGGTGTGAGTCCTGCCTGCCTGCCCACTGGATTACTACAAGAACCATAATCTGGTCACTTAGAGCACAGAACTTTCCAGAAGCATTAACTGCTCCCCAAAGAGAAGGTTAGGAGGTGTCACTGTCCTTTGGTTTTGGGCAGGAAGCAGGCTGCTCTGGAGATATTGAGCCTCTCACCCCAAAGCCAGAGGCCTCACAGAGTGCAGGGCTCAGCACTCAGATCCTCACCCACCAGCTGCACCTTGCAGCGCCTGTTATCCCAGGCACCCACAGGATGTTGCCAAGTCCCATCAGAGACCCTGTGCTGGGACACCCTCTCTGCAGGGATGAGCCACTGCCACACCTGCTCTCACCTTATCTGGCTGCTCACAGTGACCTGGTCACCTGTCCAGAGTCAGGTGTCACCAACGCTCCAAGGTGCCACACCTGCTCAGTGGCTCTTTCATGGATAAGGAGCCAGCAGGGCCAACTCAGAGGGTGATTCTAGAGTCTCTTCCCTGCCACCTGCTGAGGGCTACCCCAGAAGCTCAATATCTGTCTCAGGTTTAATTAAGCCTGGGCTCTGGGGCACTGGCCCCTCAGCCAGATGTGGGAAGTTGTGTCCCTCCAAGAGGAAGACTACACTCATGTATATGCACATCACCTTGCTATGGCTTTTCCTCCCACTAAGGGAACAATCAGGAAGTTCTCCCACAGTCCCACTCCTTCCTGTCACCCTATGATCTGTGCTCCCTTGTGCCCCTCCAGCCACCCTGAGATCCTCGTGCAGCCAGACCACTCCAGGCCCATGCCCACCTTAAGGCTGTTAGCACAGGCTGCTCCCTGAGCCCCAGGTGTCCCCACAGCTGCTCCCTCAATTCTCTGACCTTTGTTTAAACCCTCACCTTATCCAGGAGCCCCTCCCAGATCACCCTATTGGAAATGTCACCCTACACGACCCCAGTCTCTCCCTATCCAGGCCCTCTTCTTCACAGCACTTAAAGCGCCCTCAGATCTCAACCTAGGAAGTTTCAGGAGGACAAGAAATTTTGTCTGTTTGATTCAAGGTTGTATCTTCAACAATGAGACATTATGAGTTCAGAGTCAATCCTTGACTCATCTTGGTGGAAAGCAGGAGGAGGGGAGGAAAGAGGGAGACAGAGGGGAAGTCGTCCAGCTGCAAGAAATGTGCACTCCTTAGCATGCATAATATCTAGACTAAATACTGTTAATAAATAGTAATAATAAAGATGATGGCTGCCATATTTCAGTGTGATCACAACAATTCTACAAGGTAGGTGCTGGGCTCTCATCTGACAGATGTGGGGCTAAGCAGCCGGCCCAGGAAGACGTGGTTAGAATTTAAACCCAGTGGCTGTTGCCAAAAAGGGATGTGTACCTGTCCTGCCATCCTCCCAGGGACAGAGTGAGGAGCAGATGGGAAAAGCGGTGTGGAAGGATTACTGGCTGCCGCACAATTCCTGTGAAGGCTCTATCACCGTCACGTGCACTCAGTTCTCCCCATTTCTAGGCACTCAGTGTGCCACGGTGATCCTTCATCAAGGTCCATGTGCCTTGGGAGGGTGGCTGAATGAGGGACAGAGGAATATGGCTCCTTTCTCCACTAAGAAACAGCTCGCAACCATAAATCATCCTTCAAGGAGCAGAGCATCGAATCGGAAATGAATGTGGCCGCCTGACAGGCTGCGATGCGAAGCCCTCCCGCTAGGAGCTAAAGTGTGCTGCGCAGAGGACACCACAGGAGGGGATCCGTTCCCTCCCTCACCCTTCCATCCCCACGTCCCTCAGTACCTGGCTCCTGGGCTCTCCAGGAGGCAGCTCTGGCTGAGTCCTGCAGGGCTGGAGGTGCCTAAGTGGGAACTGAGGCCTGAGCAGGAGTGGGAGAGGCTGAGCAGGAGAGGCCAGGCTGACAGGGAAACAGCTCTCTTCTTCCTTCTGGGATTGGAGAAGAGCCAGGAAACATCTCCCATACTGCGCTAGACCCTCCACTAAAGGCTCTGCATATTCCCAGAATGCCCTAGCCCAGAGGGCTGGGGGAGAAGAAAGGTCAAGAAAGTCCCACTGGGTGCTCAGATTTTCCAGATCCTCACCAGAGAGTCATTACCTGCAAGCGTACACTGTGGCACTCTGCTCTAAGTTACCCGCTCCAACCCCCCGAGCCCTCCCTTGCAACTGCACTGCCTTCCCCTGGCAGCCCTGCACAGCTGCCTGCAGCTGGGCACAAAGCAGAAGGACTTTCTCTCCTGCCAGAAGGATGGAGCATGGTGAAGAGTTCTGGGCCTGAAGTTAAAAGACCAAAGAACCAGGCTGTGTGACCTCAGGCAATCACTTAATCTCTCTGATCAAAATCCTCATTTGGGAATTCAGAGGAAGCAAGGAATTAAACCCACGGTTTTCTGTTCCAGGGAGCTCAGCCTTCAGTGAAGCACCATGAGAGGCCACGAAGAGAGGACAGCAGCAAGATCTGGTCCCCTGAAACTCAAGTACCTGCATGAACCGTTTTCCCTGTTAAAGTTTAGCCTATACTAAATCTAAGTGGAGGGATTTGGTGGGGGAGGGGATGTTACATCCCCTGGGTAAAACTCTGTTGGCCTGTTTTAGCTTTATTTCCTGATACTGACGATCACAGCCTGAGGCACAGGCCTAAAATCCAGAAATGCCTGCATTTCACCACCATGTAACCCTGCGGGCTTCCAGTACCACTATACAGACCACTCTCCTGGTGCCCTTGCCTCAGGGTCTCCCAGGACTGGATGCCAGGGAGAGGTCTAACAGCCACCCCTATATAGGCTGGAGAGACAGACAGGAAAGACTTGGTCGCCTCTCTCACTTCCTGGGCGGGTAACCAGCCATGGGCATTCTCCCAGGTACCGATAATCCTGCATATTAGGGGATTAGGCAGATTACCTAAAGCAGCTCAAGCAAATAAAGCATAATGTGGGCACCGCCAGCTGGGATTTTCATAGTGAGAGTTCTGTGAATGGAGGGGAAAAGAGAAGGTGGTCACTCAGACTCCAGGGCAAGAGGAATAGGGCAAAAGAGAGCAGGTCCTTCCCAGAGCTGGTGGGAGGGGTGGCAGAGGTCCTTGTGTCCTTGGGAAGTTCTGTTATCCAACCTCTCCCCAGCTGGCCCAATCTCCCTGCACACCCGCAGCCCTGTGAGCCCTCTCCCATCCATCCCCGGAGACCGGGCGTGAGTAGGTGTTACAATGTGAAGGGGAAAGCTCGTCCAGCAGCTCCTGTGCTTGCTCACTGTGGGCCGCACCTCCAGGGATGGGGATGCACTGTCCAGATTCAGGAGCTCGGATAAACCCCATTGCTCTGGATGCTGGAAACTGTACCAGGTGTCTCAGCTGCTCCTAAGGAGCCTCACTGTCAGGGGAGCTGGGAGCTGCTGCTTTCCAGGCACGCTAAGCAGCTTCCTTCTTAGAAGCACCTTGGGCTCAGTGTGCAGCTGTACACTGAAGTCTTTGTTGGAGAGAAAGCTGACAGCGGAGAAAGGCCAGGTGACCTTTAACAAGTCCTCAGCATCTCTGTGCCTCGGGTTTCCTTGTCTCAACATCGAAGGGGCTGTGTAAACACTCCCCACGGGGTTGTCTAGCTCTGAATCTGCCTGGCCTTGAGCCCTGGATTGGGACTCCCATACTGTGCATGCTAGCGTCTCTAAGACCCTGGGCACATCCATCAGATGCCATTTCCCTGGACTGGGCGATGCCAAGGAAAGATAGGGATCTTCCTGCTCTTCTGAGAGCCATCTCTGAGTTGCACCTCTATCTACTAAAGACCATGAGTATGATGGGTCCTCAGGAAGTCCATGACTTCCTCTTGTGTCTACGAGCCGTATTCTCCATTGTTTTTTAAATCAACTTATTAAATCCCCACAAGCCTGCCACATGGGAATGTAATGAGGATCAGGAACACTGGGTTGTTTTCCAAGATTCTCCATCTCAGAAGTGGCAGGGTTAAAACTGAGCTCTGTTCTAAGATTCAAAGTCTAGGGGTCATGCTTTTCTTCCTATTCCACGCTGCCTAGGATAGGCAGAATGTACCTGCTTTACCCACACACAAAGATCTTACAAAAGGCTGTTTGTTACTGCTACTGAAACAATTTTCTTATGCTAAATGGCTTCTAAATAACAAAAGTCTGTAGTGAATCAGGCTAAATTCAGTTATAATGAATTATATATGGAAACAAAATGAGAGAAATGGCCTAGGAGAAGGAGGTCCCACATTTTCAAAATAATGACCTCTTTCTCTTCCGTTTAGTTTAAAAAAATGAGAAAATAAAGTAACAGTCCAGAATTCACTGTCAAGGATGCACAGATTTGGAAGTAGATTAGCAAAGACCTCCTTAGCCATGACTCCTGGGGCAGAGTCAGGCCAGGGCCAGGACAGCCTGCTCACCTGCATGGTGCCACAGAGCAACCTGTCCTACCCCAGGAGAATAACTCAGAACTGCCCAAGGGAGAAAACATCACAGGGGCTCCACTGGAAAACAAAATCCACAGGTGATTTCCAGTCAAGGAAATAATGTGCAATCATATCAGGCAAGTCTAAGGCAAAAGAGAGACAGCATGAGATACGGGAGGGCCAAGTATCCTTGTGTGACAGTCCTGGGCATAACTTTCCATTTCACCATTATTCAGCTCTGCAGCCCTGGAGAAAATCACCCACCTCATCCTGGCCTTGATTTCCTCTTTGGCAACACAGGCTTAAAAATATAGTACCTTCCTTATCTGGTACCTGGAAGGCACACTCACAACGATGATGAAAAGAACACCATGAAGGGTCCATGAACTGCTGTCATCTCTGTCAGCTTAGTTCCAGACCCTGCGCACTGCCCGCCTGCCAGAATGTCAGACTCCACAGGTAAGAAATCTGATTTCTGTCCATGTCACCAAAGCCGAGGTGGAATTTGATCTAATCAAGAGAGACTAGGATATGGATCAGTGAAACATAAGAAATACCATGCTCATGTGTTCATTAAAGAAAGTAGAATTTGTCATGCCACAGTCTAGTCAAATTTTATGACTCACTTAGCAAAAGGACAAATCAAATTAAAAGAGGATGTGAATGTGGTTCAGGAATGACTGAATACCACTGAACAACAGGCATCCAGGAAGCATGGGAGGGATTTGTTCATCTGGTCAGTGAGGCCACAGGTTCCTGGTGTCCTACATTGTCCCAGCTCGTGCCAGCTGGTGTACTCTGACCTCCAGAGAGGAGTCACTGCTCGAGGGACAGAGAACGGTCAAGAGAGGTAAGGAGAGAAGAAAAGGAGCCCTAAACACCTGGGGACAAGGAGGGTCAGGCTTGGAAGTCCACTGCAAAGGGTCCTGCAGGTTGGCTGATATGCCCCACAGTTTCCTGGAACCCACACAGGTCACAGAGCAGTGCTGATCCCTGACGCAGTCTGAATGGAAAGACAGCAGCACGGTGAAATATGCGTGAGCCTACGAAAGCCACCACTCTCCCCCGGGAGGAAGTGTCCTTCCCTCTGACATTATGTCATTGCTGCTTTGTTGGGTATTAACGTGCCCTTTGAGTGAAATGACAGTGATGGCAGAGCTGGCATTTGACAGTTTCTTTTTATGCCCTTGCTTGTCAAAAGAAAAAGCTGGCGGTCCTGTGATAGTCTGTTTTTTAAAGTTTAACTAAAAATCCCAGCAAATGTCTAGAAATCACTCACCCAGCCCAAATGCCTATTCCACAGATTGGAAAATTAATGCCTCCAAATGCCACCCTCACAATGGCCAGGTCCCCCATGCGGAGTGGAGGCTGTGTCCATCACACTGGTCAGAGCCAGGCACGGTCCTCAGGGCCCCAGCAGTCAGGAAGCACTGGCTCAGAGGGCAGGAAAAAAGAATGCATCATTCCCAAAGCTCAGGGCCGCAACAAAAAGCCTCGAATTGCTAGCATCTTCCACCCTCACCACCACTCCCCAAGCCATCATCCATAGAACACTGGGGAGACAGAATTTACCAGTGGACAGCGGGTAGGATGAATGGCTAGGGGGTGAATATTCTCCTCTATCAACACACAGAAGCAATGTGGAGAGGAAGAATGATCTAAATTCTTATGAACAATCTAAGTCACTACCCAATGCCCCAAACCAAACAGACCATCACCACCCCCTGAGCTTGCTGCTTGAATCCTCATAGCTCTCCCTGCTGCCCGCATCACAAATGCCCACAGTTCTTCTCTGGCAATCACTTCCTGGGCCCAAGCACCACGAGGGCAGGGTTTTTGCTCAGTGTGTTTGCTCTGTGGCCTCCAAACCCAGAACAGTATTGTTAATAGAATAGACACTTAGTGTGCATTGAAAGAATAATCGAGAATATCCTGGTTTTTTTTGCTCTGTTCTTCTTTGCTCAGATCTTCTGGAATCTCAAAATCCTGCCAAGTTCACACTGTCTAAAGTGCTCAAGTGCTGGTCTCCAAAGCTACCAGCTCAGGCCTGACCCCTGCCTATTACACATGTCACAGCTCAGATGTGACTCGGTCCTCATGGCCTCCCCACACTTGTGCAGCCATTCCTACTCCTGGGATGGCCTCTCCATTGTATGTGTCCTTCTTCAGCATCCCCAGTCACATTCCAGGAGCCACATGTGGCCCCTTGGCCCCACAGCCCCACAACTCTCCCTGTCTCACCTCCAGTGCCCAAATCTTCTCTTTCTCTCTCAACACTGGGGCCGGCAGGGGCTGGTTACCTTAACTGCCATTCTATCTGTGCACCTCCTATTGCCCCAATTAGCCTAGAAACTCCTTGAAGGCAAGATTTAATTTTTTTTTATATCCCAAGTGCTTGGCCTGCAGCAATGTGATTATCAGGTAAGTATCAACTGCCTAAGTTACAACCCTGCTCCCTTGCCACTGAAAAAGCAAGCACTGTGCCCATGGGTTAACATCGGATTAAATAAGGCCAGTTTCCACGACTTGCATCTTAACCAAGGCTAGCTTCCGAGTAGCTCCATTTTCAAATACAGACCCCAACTCCCAAGCAAGATCAGATATCATGGGGCTTCTGAGAGGCACAGACCTCACCAGGCACATCCGTCAAAATAAGATGAATGTTCTTGTTTACAAAAGGAGTTGTCCTGTTCCAGGAAAATTTCCATCATGACTTAGGACCTCATCCAGTAGGCACCTATAGACCTCGCAGACTGAACGTTTTTTCAGCCTCTTCCATTTGTGGAACTTGGGTGGGTTTGGCTTGAGGTCAGTGGCACTGTCATAATTAAGTCATTGCATTGCTTTTCCCGCCGTGTAACATGACCCCATTTGGGGAGCCATGGCCTAGCATGATAGAGGAACCTTGGAGGGAGAAAGATGTCCAACTTAACAGGCACAAAGAGGCAGCTAGGTCCTCCCCTTCCATGCAAAGCAAACTGCGGCCCAGCGAGAAGGCGGTGCCAGGCTCACAACCCAGGAGCTAAAGTGCTCCGCTGCCTGGACCCTTGTGGGCACCCACCCTGTGTGGTAAAGCTCAGACTCCTATGCTCCAGGGTTCCCACACACCCCAGCCTGCATCTGGGTTTCCAGCACTGTAGGCCACACACCAGAGTCTGGGACAGCTGCTAACGAAAACTAAAAACAGTAATTTAATAGCCAGATGAGAGGTTTAGGGGACTCTTCTCTTTTTCCTTCTTCATTCCTGATGGGAGTGTGGAAAGGCAAGCACCCCAGCACTGCAAAACCTCAGCTCTCACTTTGGCAACACCCAGCCCATCAATCTCCTTGCATGGCCTGGGACCCCTCCAGCCCCGGACATCGCAAGAGGCTCAGCAGCTCTGAGAACCTTTCTTTCTCTATGAAGGCTTTTCCAAAATTATATCAGGTTTCCTTCTACCCCTGCTTGTCAGCGAGAGACTCTTTTGCCTAACATGGTTGAAGAATGTCTCAGAAACTGGTGTGATTCAGCCTGGCCTTGGATGAGGTTTTCCACCCGTACAGAGCACACCGACTGTCTGGAAACGTGGGCTCGTGACACCCGGGGAGCCCACACCCTTTCCCCGTCTCCAGACCTTGGTCAAGAGGACACGCTTGACAAGTGGCAGATCCAGCTCACTGATGAAACCAGAGAGAATACAAGAGCCAACAGGAGCCCCGAAGGTCTTGCCCACACACTTGCATATATGGGCCTCCTTCCTGTACTTCCCTCTTCTCCCCTCCAGTTTTCTGAACGTGTGAATCTGGCTGCAGCACACCCAGGAGAAATCACTGAAGAACTCCAGGTAGAAGTGTAACAAGTTATCTTGGAAGATAGAGCAGAGCCCTCCAGACTTCTGATCCCATGCGATTTGTCTTCCCCTCATTCTCATTCAGACTGGTCACCTTCGAAAACTACAGACTCTAACCAGAGGCGAACCAAGCAATTGTTACAAAATGCAGTCTGTAAAACTGCCTGTCACCTGAGTGCCTGGGTTACTCATGCATTATTACTGAACATTTGTTAGTTCTGCCACATTCCCTCCTGAAGACCCACACCTCCTCCACACACAGAGAAATAAACTTGCCCTGTGTTCCTGCTCCCAGGTGGGCATGGAGGGGAAGCTTGAAAACTCAAAAGTCTCTTCCTGTAAAGATTGGACAGCTGCAAGGAGGGAAGAGGTCTGCAGGCCAGGCACCCTGCTGGGCACTGTGGCCATCACCTGTGCCAGTACCCTGGGAGCCCCTGTTTCTATAGCAATGTCAGTCCTACCTATGGAGCAGCTCCACTGTGTAGGCAGCTGCTGAAGAAAAGGCAGGCTGTCACCTGAATCCCAACAATCTGTTTTCCTGCTCCTTCCACAGCTGACTTTCTAACTAGGAGCCAGGCAGGCAGGGACAGTTGTCACTAAGATGTCTCAGTCTTGAGACATCAAAGGTGAGAAGCTGACTCTAATGGTTGGGATCTAAAATGCCCCCACCCAAAGGTTCATTGTGTTGAAGGGCTGGTTGCTGGTGGGCTTCTGGAAATCAATTGGACTATGAAGGCACTATCATCAAGTGAATTAATTACCAATGAGATCTTAATTTGATGGCATTAGTGGGAGATGATGGAAACAGGATGTAGGGCCCAGCTGAAAAAGATGTGACACCTGGTTTGCTGTCCCCTCCTCTACTTCCTGGCTGCCATAAGGCCAGTGTCTTTGCTCTACCACACGCCACCCTTCTACCATCATTACCTCACCTCAGGCCCACAGGTATGGAATGAGCTGACCATGGATTGAATCTCTGAAACCATGAGCCAGAATAAGTATTTCTGCCCTTTCATCTGACTCTCTCAGGTATTTTGTCACAGCAACGTAAAGTTGACCAACACATTAACCAAGGGATAGGGACACATGGGGAAACTTCTGGAACCTTCAATACCATCCTCTCTTAGTATCCATGGTGGAGTTGCTCCAGAAGCTCCACTTTTGTGGATACCAAAATCCAGTGATGCTCAGACCCTGTTATGGTTTGACTTCCAATGGATCATGTATCAGAAATGTGGACCCAGTGTGGCAATACTGAGTTGGAGGAACCTTAAAGGGCGGGGGGACGGTGGAAGCTGGTTAGGTGATGGGAATCACCACTGTCAGAAGGGATTAATGCTGGTCCTGTGGGGTACATTAGTTCTCAAAAGAGTGAGCTGTTATAAAAAGGTTAGACAGCTGCTGTGTTGGCACACACCTGTAATTCCTGTCCTCTGGGAGGTTGAGGCAGGAGGACTGGGAGTTTGAGCCCAGCTGGGACAACACAACAATTTAGCAGGACCTTGTCTCAAAATAGAAAAAGTTTGAAGGTCTAAACATGTAGATCTGTGTGAAGGACCTGGGTTTAATTCCCAGTACCAGGAAAAAATAAAAATAAAAGTCTGGTCCCTGAATCCCTCCGTGGGTTGCTCTCTTGTCATATGTTCTCTCCCTGTGCCACATGTGCCCACCTTGATTCCCTCCACCACATTTGGAAACAATCAGAGAACAAGCTCACCAGAGCCGACAGATGCTGGCACCATGCTCTTAAATTTCCAGAACTGTCAGTTGAATAAACCTCTTTACTTTCTAAAGCACCCAGCCTCTGGTATTTTATTACGGAGCATAAAATAGCCTAATGCTTATACAATATGATTTTAAATCATCTCTAGATAATTTACAATACCTAATTAAATGTAAATGCTATTTAAATAGTTGTTACAATTGTATTGTTCAAAGGATAATGACAAGAAAATAGTCCATACATGTTTTGGATGGACACAGCATTTTTCCCCCAAGGCCAACTATATTCTATTTTTTGACCCAGTTGGTAACTACATAAATTTTCTCAAAATTAGTTTTTGTAGTTTCAAATTTTCTTTTCTGTGTATCTGATTCATTTCACTATTTTTAAAAAAAGACTTTAGAAAATTACTTGGCCAAACTGCTCTTTAGGGATCCATCATCACTGGTAGCATTTATTACATTTCTTCTTGCCAGGATGGAAGCCTTAGACTACAAATAACCCTATGTCACAGCCCCAGACAGTGGGACCAGATGAAAAACTTCAATGAAAGGCACTGGTCCCAGGGCACAGCTAGGGACCAGGATGTCAGCCAGAAGGGAAACTCGAAAGGTCAAAGGTGATTAGGAATAGTCATAGAATCAATAGGCAAGAACCGCCAGAGGACTTGTGGGACTTGTGGCTCATGCTGAGGGCTGTGCCTGTAAACAAGGTCATGGGTGGAGGATGTGATTCATGGTTTGACCCCGCCTGGGGAGATGGTGAGAAGAGGCAGGCAGGGCCCTGGACATCCATCTGGGAAGCAGCAAGCCTTCTGCCACCTTGAATCCATTCCTGGGGGTTACTCAGGACCTCAACCCAGCTTGGATTAAGGTCGGCAACATGAAGGAATCAGCTGTTTGGGTCACACTCCCAAGCCAGGGAGTGTGTTCCAGGACCACCTCCCACCAGGCCCACATCCTCCAGCCCTCCCCTCACCCACCAGTCCCTGTCACAAGCCTGTCAGTCAGCTCACTCTGGGCTAACTACTGTCCTCTCCTTCGAGACACCATTTAAAGGCTGCCTCCACCACAAAACCTCTCTAGATCTCTGAAATAGAAGCAATGTCTCCCACTGTGTCCACTCAACACTGCCTCTCTGTCCCCTCAGACTTGTCCCTCCCTTATCAGCCCTGCTTATATTCGAGTCCTGTGTATCTATGCATCATCCCTCCAGCTAAGAACCTTGAGGTGAGTCCCCAGGGCTTAGCAATGCTTAGACTTCACAAACTCTAGATAGGGGCCTAATGCACAGGTAGTGGGTGTGCAACAAGAAGCCAGGGTTCATTAACAAATCAGGGTCTAAGAGCACAGATTCAGTGACCTGGAAACACAGTCTTAGGTCATCATGGAGCACATGGGGTCCAGCAGGAGTGAGGGTAGGTAATCCCAGCATCCTCCCATCTCAGATTCATCCCATCCTCTCTCTGCGGCTGACCACTCAGTTATATGATTATTTACACCTGGTCTGCCCTGGCTGCAGGCCCTCCCTTACTCCTCACATGGAAGCAAAGAGGTTTCATAAAGTTCAGATCAATCATACCACTCCTGTGCTCACACCCTTCAGTAACTCCCCACTGTTCCCAGGTAAAGTTCAGACTCCTCGGTGCGGCTTCAGAGATGCGCCGGCACATCTGGTCATCTTAAACAGCTGGCCCCCTGTCAGATCACCCTTGGCTTCACTCCTGCTCCAGCTGTGCTGGACCTTGCTCACATTCCTTCCATGCATGGTCTTCTTTTCTGACACAGATTTGCATGCACTGTTTCCCTCACCTGTAACAACCTTCTCCACGGGGTCCTACCCCACACTTTCTGCTCATCTTTTTCTAGAAAGCCTTTTCCCACTCACCTCCAACTCCATCACCGTAATCATCGTCATCGTACAATAAAACCTTCTGATCATATGTTCCTTATATTCCTCCTTTACAGCACTCAAGACATTTGCAAATATGTGGTCAATGCCTGTGTTAGTCAGCTTCCTGATACTGTAACAAAATACCTCACAAAATCTTTAAAAGGAGGAAAGGTTTGTTTTGGCTGATGGTTTCAGAAGTTTTAGTCCATGGTCTCTTGGCCCTGTTGCTTTAGGCTGTGTCAGCACAGTACACCATGATGGGAGACATGGAAGAGGCTTTGTTTACATCATGAAAACCAGAAAGCAGAGAGATAGAAGAGGCCAGGGTTCCAATATCCCCTTCAAGTATAATCTCACTTTCCTCCACTGAGTCCCAACTCCTAAACATTCCACCATTTCTAATAGCACCACAGGCCAGGAACCAAGGGTTCAAAACATGGACCTTTGGAAGATATTTAGGGTCTTTATCATAGCAGAGCCTCTGAGCCTCACTAGACCAGAGTCAGCAAGCTGTTTCTATCCAGGGGTACATTGTAAATATTTTATATTGTATGCATTGTAAGGTCTCTCCTACAGCTACTCAATTCTGTTGCCATGGGGCAAAAGTGGCCATAGATAACATAGAAACAAACAAAGCCAGGCATAGTGGTGCATGCCTGTAACCCCAACACTTTGGGAGGCTGAGACAGGAGAATAGCACGTTCAAGGTCAGCATGGGCAACTTAGCCACTCAGCAAGACCCTGTCTCAAAATAAAATATAAAAAAGTCTGGGTTGTAGCTTAATGTGAAGGCTCTGGATTCAATCCCCAGGTTTAAAAAAATAGCACAGTGGAGTTTAAATAAAATTGTGTCTATGGAGACTGAAATTTGAATTTCATATAAACTTCACTTTTTATTTTCAACTCATTTAAAAATTATTCTCTCAGTACTCTTAATACATAAAAAAACCATTCTCAGCTCATGGACTATACAAAATCAGAGGGCAGACAGGACTTGGCCCTCGAACTGATAGCCTGCCATCTCCTAAATGGACTACTAATTTCATGGAGACGAAGTTTCTATCTTGTTTATTGATGTGTTCCCCCAGTGCAATGTCTGATTCCTACAAGGTGATTTCTACAAAATCATTGAGTGCTTTCATGTGCAGGCTGGCACAGTGCTTCCCTATATATATCCAGTAGAGCTCACTCCAGTGGGCCACTGAACACAAGAAGAATGGTTCCCTGTCTGTGCAGTTTAGAAATGCCGCAGGTCCCCATCCCAGGAGTCAGCAGGTAGTGAATGAAGCATACGAAAGCTTCAAGGAACTTGTGTGACTTAGACCGAGACAGCGCTGTCCAAACTCACCTGACCACAGGACTTCCTGCTTTAACCCAAAGGGTCTACCAGTTACTCAAGGGCCCTGCAGAAGGAGGTGCTACAGCGAGGACCAAAGGCAAGAATTTAGAGGACAGTTCTCAAACTTCAGTGTGTGCCAGGGTCACATGGAAGGCTTAGAAAAATAGAAACGACTGGTCCCTACCCCAAAATTCCTGATTCCATAGGTCTGGGTGGGGCCTAACAATTTATATTTTTTCAAGACCCCCACCTGGGAACCCCCTTTAGGAAACACCGATTTGGAAACAAAGGGCTCTCAAGGTTTAAGTCTTCTTCTTGGGGTTTCCTTCTGTCTTCAACTGTCTGATTTCTAGGGGAACCCCAACTCACCCACTCCTTCAACCCAAGACCATGGTTCTTGCAATGTGATGGTGCCAACGGGCCTGTCAAAAAGATGTGCTTCAGCCCTGAGCCTCAGTGCTGATTAGTGCAGCCTCATTTGGGAACAGGGTCGGTGCATGTGAAGTAAGGTTCAGAGGAAGACATAATGCAGTAGGCAGACTCCTTAGGCCAATACATGGTGTCCTTACATGAGAAGGAAAGAGACACCCATTGGGGGAGAATGGCAGGTACAGACACAGACACAGGAGGTCATGTCACAACAGGGACAGAGACTGGAGTGAGTGATGCAGTATGAGCTGAGGAATGCCCCGGATTCCTGTCCTCCAGCAGAAGCAAGGACGAGACAAGGAAGAAGGCCCCCCAACACATTTCATAGCAAACCTGGCCCTGCAGTCACATTGGTTTCAGACTTCTGGCCTCCAGAACTGTGATACGATACATTTCTATTGTTTTAAACCACCCACTTTATAGCACAGCATGGTAGCAGCTCTAAGAAATGCTATAACTCAAAGACAGAAAGCACTGGCCAAGGATCCTTGGTGAGTGTCCACGGGAACCTCCAGGAAACAATAGGATTCAGTCATTGTAACCTTTCATCACCAATGCTAGCTGGTGGGTGTCTGAGCTGGGGTCTCTTTTGGAAATTAGATTATCTAAATAACATCATGTTTTATAGGATGCATGCCCTGATGCCAGTTTTGGCAAAAAAAAAAAAAAAAAAGCATGTGATTATTTTCAGTCTAAAAAAAGGAAAAGTCAATGAATAAATGAAGGGGACTTGGCTTTCCCCCATCCTGGGCTCCACAGGTCCCATTTCTCACCGGGAGACACTTGCAGGGGGTTTCCAGTGACAAAGAATTGGCTCCCCTCCACTGAATCTGAGCTATAAATGCCTTCTCTAATCGACATGGACACTGCTGAACAGTGGGTATTTTCACAGCCTGAGCACCCTGGTTTTAGTCATAAATTACACCCCTTTCCTTTTGGAAAAAATAAGGGGTATAATTTTTTTTCTCAAAAGAGACTCAGGCAGACAGAGTTATGTGCCTGATACCTTAGCAATGAGCCAAAAAGAGAATACAGACACAGCTTGTCATAGTTGATGGAGAGGAAGGGGACTCCAGGGGGTGGAGAGGGAGGAGATCCCAGGGATGAAGAGAGAAAAAGAGATCCCAGGAGGGTGGGGACTTGGTAGCCTTAAGATCTGAGACCATAGAACGAAAAAATAGAATCAACTAGATGCCTGGATCTCTTACCCATGCCAACCAGGCCTGGCTGCTCACTTGGAATCTGTGTGGTCTTACCAACCTCCAGAGGTTTTACCGGTGGTTTTGTTTCTGCTGCAGCTGATCATGAGAACTACAGGGTGTCATCTCTACCCCTAAAACCCTTGGAAAGGAGAGGGGTCTGATTCTTCGAGATGAATGGAGGAAAGACAGATAATTCCTGGAATTTGAGGATTTCTTCCCCCACACCTTCCAAGAAAGCATCAAACTTTAAATGTCCAGTTGATTCACAAACAGCATGGTGGCCTTTGTCTAATAGAGTGGACTCTGATGCCAACCTCTCAGCCTTTGCCCAGGAAGCAGAAAATTTCAGGCAGCCAAGGGAATGGCACACTGTCACAAAAGAGACAGTCCTGCGCTTGCAGATGGACTCATTTTGTTTGTTTGTTTTGTATTAAAATCTAATTTGCTATGCAAACTGGAGCAGGTTAGTAAATCCTTTGAAACACTGGGTTTCAGAGCTGCAAGAGAGAAATAATTATAAATGCTTTGCAGTGGGTTGGTGAAGATTTCCAGAGATACTGGGTGAGCCTGGCATATTCCCATGGACTTACAGAACGCTATGCACCAAGTGTAAATCTAAGTAATACATGTGCACTAACCCTTTCCATCATTTCTAGCATTTCTAACATCTCCTCCTTCTGTAGATGAGGATTCAGAGGCTCAGAGAGGTCAAGGCACCTGCCTTCAGTCACACAGTCAGTAAGTGGCCAGGAAGAGCCTGGCTTCTGCGATCTGATGACCTCTGTAGGGAGGGTGGGGGCTCAGAATGAAGATCTATACTGTTCATTCAGTGACAGTTCTCAGCTTCCAGGCATGGAGTATTTACAGCAGCTTCTCAGACAAGAAAATACACTCTCTCCTTCAGGAGTTACAGATCTATTCAAGTGCATAAGACAGGCACCGAGGTCTAGATAAAGGTAGAATATGACAGCGGAGAGGAAGGCAGAGGGTGGCAGAGGATCTAGTGAATGGCATGAGATGGTCCTTGA
Organism: Dasyprocta punctata; assembly: GCA_004363535.1. Lineage (NCBI taxonomy): Eukaryota > Metazoa > Chordata > Mammalia > Rodentia > Dasyproctidae > Dasyprocta > Dasyprocta punctata. The sequence goes on along the minus strand of RJWM01011826.1, from coordinate 6,706 downwards.
GGATCAGGGCAGTTTAATGAGGGAGCTAGGATTTCCACAAGCCTTGAAGGATGGGGCAGTTCAGACAGCCACACACACCAAGGCCCCATCTAAATCGGGGCCCTGTTCTGTCTCACAGCAAATCGTGCACTCCCATCCTCAACTCTGCAGTTTTAATTCCGTAGCTATATAGGAATTCGCTGAACCAAGGCCAGGAGGCTGCTGTGATCATTACTGTCTACACAGGGCCTGGCTTTGAACCTCGGCCGGAGAGGCAACATAGTAGGTATCTGATGAATGAATGAATGAATGATTGAATGAGGCGGTAAACATTGACTGGCCAGTAATCAATCAGCTGAAAGCCACATATGAACACACCACCCAGACCTATTGCTCTAGTCATTCCACAACTCAAATACCCTCACTTGAGTTTTCTCTGTAGTAGGAAGCTTCTGCCGACCACCTCAGTTCCCCTAAAAGTCCACTCTGGGTTCATACAGCACCCAGACTGAGGCTCCCGAGCACAAGTGTCCCCCTCACTAGACCAGACTCCCAGGGGGCTGCACCCCCGCCTTCTCCCTCACCTTTTCCACAGTGCTGGGAGAGACGGGACCATAGGTGGGCTCAGGTGAAGTCCAACCATGCTGAGCCAAGGCCTGGCCTTCTTGCTGTCCTCATTTATTCCCACCAGTCAACTGCCAATTAGTGCGACCCCGCCCAGCAGTGTGGGCCCTGGGGTCCCTGGGCATAGCAGCGTGAGCTGTGTTTCTAGCCTGGCCCAGGCGGGTGGACTCACTCGTGAGGAAAACAGAGCTGAGAGCCTCGCTCGCGGGCGTGGAGCCAGATGACGCACAGCCCTAACAATTCTGGCGTTTCTTGAGGTCCTTCCACCAAAGGCAGGAGGGAGTTTAAAGATACATGGCTCTCTGTGGAGCCCTGCATCCTGCTCAGGAAGGAGCCTGTGACCTCCAGGCGGGGACAGTGCACCTCTGCATGTCAGACCTGTGTGCATCTCAAGGGCTTCTCTCCAGACAACGTCTTGGCTCTGAGGCTCAGAGAAGAGTGAAGTGCAGGCTGCTGACCTGCAGGTGGGACTGTCTGGGGCCATTAGGAAATCAGGTCTCCACGACATCTGAGTCACCCCTCCGGGAGGGCTTGGAGCACTGTGCAGGTCCCTCTGCCCGGTGCGCAGGACAGTGCCCTTCCTCACCCACAACCAGGAAAGGACCAAAGCAGCCGCATCTCTGAAGGAAGCAGTGGCACCTGGCCAAAGACAAGCCGAGATGCTGGTTCAACAGCACAGGCTTCAGAGCCAGCCAACCTTGCCCTGGTTTGGCCCTTCTTCAAACATTTATCGCCCCATCTGTAAAATGGGTAGAAGGAGTTTTACCTCAGTGAATCACGGGACAGACTTGGAGACACAACACAGTGTGTGCAGAACATATTTATGACCCAGAAAAGGAGTACTTGTTCATGATAATGATGAGAAGACTATCAAATGGAGTAATCTTCCAATACTTGCCTCAAGTCTTGCCTAGGAAAAGCTTTCTTTTGGGCACTCAAATAAGGCTTGCATGACTTATTTTTATATAACACACACAGGTGCCTGGTAGCTGCCTGCCGGGCGGTGTTCTAAGCACTCCACACACAGTCAATCACTAATCCTCGCGGCAACTTCAACTATGCAGTGTATGCTATTGCCATGCCCAGTTTACAGATGAGGGCACCAAGACACCAGGAGTCCATGAAAACGGCCCCATGTCGCAGAGCTGTCCACGACTGGGCTGGAATTGACTCAAGGCTCTAGGGTTCTCGCTGTGTAAACCCAGGTACCTGTTATTCTGGTAGATGTTGCCAGTAATAGCCTCTGGCCTTGTTGAGCAGAGCTGGTCTCTAACTGGGAAGGAAAAGGCATGCAGACCAGCACAGGGTTCCTCTGGAAGATCAGGTCAGAGCAAGTCCCCAACTAACCCTCATCCAGAGACCTCCAAGAACCACTGAACCTGTTCCTTTCTCTAACGCAGGTTCCAGCTCAGACTTACAAAGCAAACCCTGCTCAGCTTCCCCAGGAATGTCACCTGCAAGCCCAGCTTCCCCTGAGGCAGTGTTTTCAGACCCATGACCTTGGCCCAAAGGAGAAATAAATGTCACCCTCATGAAGACCAAGATAGGAGATCTGTCTGTCAAAGGATGAACAGATCAAGAAAATGTGGTCTCTACACACAGTCAAATACTATCCGGCCATTAAAAAAAAAAAAGGAAATGATGGCATTTGTGCCAACAGGACAGAAAAGAAGGACAGCAAGTAAAGTAAGCCAGGCATGGTGAGACAAATACCTCATGATCCCCTGCATTCTTAGAAACAAAGAAGCTGATCTCACAGAAGTAGAGTGGAGGAACAGTTGCTACAGCTACAGCATCGAGATTGTTAAATGGGTACAAAGTTGTAGTTGGGGGCCTCTCGAGAACCGGCCCTGCTGGGTCAGAGTGTCTCCCACCAGAAGACAACTAGTCTGCCTTCCGAGGGACTGTGCGATCGGTGCGGACTCTAGGAAGAGAAACATGTGCCTCCCGTATGCCTACCGTCGCGTGAGCTAAGAATCAAGGACAACCTTCCCCCCTGCCCCGCCCCCACAAGCAACCTGCTGGTTCCGAGGTCTGGCTAAATTGATAGCAACTAAGGTACATAAAGCAACTAAATGCTAATATTGTTTCATTGATTTTGCAGGCCGGGGGCCAGCAGCCTGAGCATCTCTTTGGAAGATGACAGTAGGCAATGTAGCAAATATGGGGGATTCTCTTCTGTCTTGTCTTTGAGACCCGGTATGGTTCTCACTGTTTTGCTTTACTCTGATTATTTATTTATTTATTTGCTTTATTTTATATTGTTTTTATTGATTTTATTGTGTTTTGTTTTTGGTTTAATTTTACTATACCTGTTGGAATGGTCAACTATTCTGAAAATAACAAGATATACTATAGTAGCTATTGTTTTCATAGTATCTATCTTTGAAGTTCTGTACCAGTTCTACTGCTTTGTTTTGATTGACTTTGTTCTGTTATGTTTTACTGGATTTTACTATCTTTAAAATAAGAAAAAAAAAACAGTCGCAGTTGGACAGGAGGAATAATTTCTGTGTTCTGTTGCATAGGACGGTGGCTGTCATTAACAACATCACACTGAATATTTCAGTGTAGCTAGAAGAGACTTTTAATGTTCTTACCACAAAGATGATAAATGTATGAGGTGATGAATATGCTAACTACCCTGACTGGATTATTATACAATGTATATATGTATTGAAGGTGTATCACAGTGTGCTTCATAAACATGTACAATTATTATGCATCAAATAACAACAAACAAAAAGGAATGTTTTACATCATAACCCATATACATCTACTCTGAAGTGATTTCAACATGGAATTCCTAAAGCAATACCTTACTCTGTTCTAAGACATACCTGGCCATCTTTTATTTGTTTTTAATAGGGGATTCAGTCTGCTAAACTGATTTCATGATACGCTTATGGGGCTCACGCCAGAGCTTAGAAAATTTTTCTTAGGAAACTTCAGCTCTAACATACAGCACGTTTGATTTCTGAGGACTGTGCCCTGCGGTCCTTCCCAAAGCAAGAGTTCTCAAAGGCCCTGTGTGGCGCCAAGACACTGTGCTGACCTGTGTGGCCACTCGGATTCTACCCCGGAACCCTAAGCCTGGCTGAGCACCAAGGCAGTAGAGGTCAGTACAGGCCTGGACTCATCAGGCAGCACTTACAGGGGACACAGAGTGAGGAGCTTGGTTTTGGTTTTAGCATCTGACGGCACTGAGTTCAAACCTCCCTCTGCTCATTACTAGCTCGGAGTCCTCGGGCAGGCTGTGCCCTCCCTGGAACCTCAGCACTCTCAGTGAGAAAGGGGACTGCTAACATCCAGCACAGAGGATGGCCATGAAGGTGAGCTGAGACACACAGCCCTGGGCTGGGTACCCGTGCATGGTACTGAGTCGATGCTGCTAGTTATTGCTGGTGGGAGATCTTTGCCAGCCCTTCTTATGCCTAACCCTCCCAAAACCTTACAACTGACTTCTCTCTCTTCATCTCCATGGTTACGGATCCTGCAGCCTTCAGAAGAAAGGCAGCCCTCCCTGGCACATGGGTGTCATGCACAAATGTATGAACCCGTTAACGACATGTGCTCTGGGCTTTTGCCCTACAGGTCATCCATCATCTAACATCCTTCTGAACAACAATGTTTTCTACAATCGTCTCCAAGCCCTATAGCCAAAAATGTCTGTTGCATGAATTTCACTCATTCAGTTTCATGCGATATCTCTGGATCCACAATAAAGCTCCTTTTCTACAGATGGGAAGACAGATGGTGGCTGCCAATGAGGCTTCCCCAAAGCACCCCTAAGTTACTGGCAGGTACAGAGCTGGGGTGACCAATCACTGCCGATCATTGCCTATGCTGCCTTCTACAGCATCGATGAATGGCTCGAAACACAGAGGTGACCCCTGATGAACACAAACACAGGGCTGGCAGGATAGGGGTGGGAGGGAGTGAACTTCCGCCTCGGGCTCTCATGGGGAAGCCTTAAGGATGGCAGCACTTGAGCCTGGAGGAAGAAAGGAAGCTAAGAGTGAGGCTCGAGAGGGCACCGGCTTACTTCCTGCAGTTGTCTGTACGCAGATTCATTTCTGGGAGAGGCTGATCAGTCACGACCAAACCTCGCTTCAGACGTCACCTTCCTGGCCCCTTTCGGGTCTCTATGGGTCAGCCCTGATGGAGTTTCCATTACCTATCCTGTTTTGGAGGCTGGAGAAAAAAATGTGTTTGGGGCAGGGAGGGGTCGCGATGAGGCACAAAGGCTGGAACACCTTGAGTAGCCCTGAACACCAGCTGTGATTTCAAAGCCTCATGAAGATGATGAATCTTGGGAGCTAGATAGTTTTCTTGGAATCTCAATTCTGTCTGCGGGAAGCGCTCTTGGCAGGCAGTAGGCTTTGAAATCCAAGTTTCTCGGGCAACAGAGTAAAGTGAGCTTCCCCCAGCTTGGCCAGTACGGGTGAAAGTGAGCCGGAGGGAATAGAGACTTCATGTTGTTTTCAGTCAGCCCCCAGACCCTGCGCTGTCAGCCACTGCAGGGCGTGTTTCCCAACCTGTGGATGGTGGGTGATGGGTGTGCAGCTCTTATGCCGCAATGCGCACAGCCTACAAGAACGAGCAGGGGCAGCCTCACCTCTCCTGCCTTCCAGAGCACAGTGCAGCTCAAGGGCCAGAGAGGACTCAGAGCGAACCAGGACGCCAAGCTGGCCAGTGTCATCAGCCACCCAGCTCCCTAGTCACTGTAGCTGGAGGGGTGGGGTCTTCCAACTCTCTAGTCTGAGGTTTCTCCACCAGGGCACTGTGGGGATTTAGGCAAGATGGGGAGCTGTCCTCAGTCTATGGCATGCCAGTAGCCACCTACCCACTCCAGGTGTGAGTGGGGACATCTGGAAAGTATCTCCAGACATTGCCAACTGTCCCCTAGAAGGCAAAATCATCACCGGTTGAAAATCACTGACATAGCCTCACAATTCCCAAAGGAGATTACTGGAAACATTAGTTGAGGAACACAAGTATTCCATGGTCAACTAAGATTAAGAATCACTTCATTCCACACCTCTTTTTGATTTCCCCACATTAGCACATTTAAGACCCTGAAAAATTCTGTAGTAAGAAGAAAACTGTTCCATAACTTTGTTTAACACAGAATTTTGCAAACTTTCCCAAACAAAATGGCTTTATTTCTATTATTTGTCTTTTAGAGGTAGTAATCATACATTATGATATATCGTGTGTGTGTACGTGTGTGTGATGTGTGTATGATATGCCAAGACATCTTGGTAAATTTTACTTTTATATATGTCACATAGAGACATATATACATGATGCACATCAAATATATACAAGGTGGTCAAAACATAGGGTGAATATGTAAATGTTTTAAATTTTGTAAACAACACCTGGCCACTAATCCCCCTCAAAATACTTTCCTTTGGCTTGAACACACCTATCATTCTTACCACTTCTTGAAACAGTTCTGGAAGTCCTCCTTCGTATCTTTACGAGGTGAGATCAAAAATACAGTGAACTGTGCTGCTGAGTACCATCCAAAGAAAAAGGCAAACTGGTACAAACAATCCAGTGTGTTCTCATTCACCTTACCCACTGGGTCTGGCTTGGAAACTTCTGACTGTTCCCCAAAGTCAAAATGACCATGAAAGATAAATGTTTTGAATTAACTCAGGATATCAAGGCATCCACACCAGTACCACTAAAGACACTTATGAAAGAGGACTTTCAGGACGACCTCGGAAAGTGGCGAGCACAATGGGATAAGTGTGTTCAAAGACAGGATGATTAGTGGCAATGTGTCTTTTACTGTGAGTTTTTTTTTTTTAATTTAAGTACTCACTGTATTTTTAACATCTTTTATATGCGTGTATAAATGACAGCATGGGTGTGCACGCCCAACTTACTCACTGACCACATGAACTGAAGCAATAAGCAAGCTATGATACTAAATCCCTTTAACAGATGTGTGGCAGAGCCAAGTCTATAAGCTTGCAGTCCCAATTCCTGGCCACCTCCTCTGATTACACAGTGATCTGGATGTCACTCACAAGACAGAAGGTGCACAGTTAGGCTCCACCCCCATCACCCAGACCATCCACCTGGGAGC
>RJWM01011825.1:0-55591 GCA_004363535.1 Dasyprocta punctata | reverse complement strand
TTTTCCCTTCCAGGTGTTCCTCACTCACACAATCCTGCTATAACATCATCTGTAGATGAACAAATGGTTACCAGATGTGTTTCTGAAGAAATTACAGTAATTAGACTTACCTGTTCTAAATGCATGAACAAATGAAATAGTATATGTAGACTCTTTTGCTACAGTTATAAAGAGAAAAAGAATCTCACATGTTACGGAAAGTAATACGCAACAATGTGTTCTTGATTATAAAGTATTGTTAAAAATGATACTTTTTCTCACTTGTTGAAAGAACTTGATTATTCTTGAATTTTCTATTATGAATGATGCCTTTAATTTATATTCATGCAAGATTTCAAGAATTTGGGCAGAAACTGACAACTAAAAATATAATTAGCCATGTACCTTAACAAGCATTTAAAAAAAAAAATCCTACACTGTTTCTTTAACAACACTTCTCATTATCTGGCTTTACTGAAGACGTTTGTCACTTCCATCTTGGAATCTTTTCTAAGTAACTATTCATGTACCACTCCAGATGGATGCTACATATTTGTTACTGCCTGCTGCCCTTCGGACCTAAATTTCATTTCACATGGTGACAGAACGGGAGAAAACTAATCAAAAGAATGTATACTTTTCTTGTCTCTTAAAAAAAGAAAACAACTTTCCATTTTTCCTTCCCTGGGAGTAGGGTGAATGTGTAAGTCTATATATAGCTTACAGTATGTGGTGATTATCTTCCAGTATCTGTCAAATTACTACTTGTTTGCCTTTGAGTTTTATGCTCTTGTATAAATTCGGAACTGTAGTATGGCCAGTCCCCAAAGCTCAGTGTACCTTCCAAGCACTGTGCGCCACACGGAATCTCTTCTTACTAGTCTGTCTGGGGCCCCTTTTCTTTTCTGCCTGCATGAACTCAATTAAGTCATGACCTGAAAACACAGAAAAGACGACCTTCTGATGTCACCCTAGGTCCTTCAATGAAGTTGTCACCCGAAGCTGCTGCTCCTCTTTCAGCAGGTAGAATCCTATTGGTGGGCATGCTGAGCATCACCTTTGTAGTCTCTGAAGGAGCCTCTGTACTATGACAGGTCCATCTTGTTGGTCCCCCTGACCTACCACTTGGAGTCTCCCACTTCCTCGCTGTGGATTTTCCTTCCAGCAGCAGACCTGGGAATGGCTGGTAATGTTACTAGACTTTTCCTCCCATGATATGTACCATTTTATACCATCAAATGTGTTTTAGAGTCATGAGTCACCTCTCCAACCCCTTGTTAGGAATTGAACTCTGAGCCTTTGCACAGAGCTACACCTTTGGTTCTTTCTTAATCGTTTAAATCTTGAGACAGGGTCTCTCTATATCCCTAAATTGCCCAAGTTGGGCTACAACTTGCAATCCTCCTGTCTCAGCCTCCCAGAGTGCTGGGATTCCGGAGGCATACCACCACACCCAGTTCCAAGTAATGAACTTTTAATTGGCTCATTAAAAAAAATGTGTCTTTTTACCATTAAATTGAATTCTCCTATCTTTGTGTTCTTTTGGAGGGAATTAATTCAAATGGATGTTGCTTTAATTGGGTCACCTACCCTAAACATCTGCCAACTATAGGAGAAACTGTACTCCATGCATGAGCGTATAATCTGTCTGTGATACAGGAGACCTGGGTGCTTTTCTTACAATGGTATTTTTGGTTTGATTTTTGTTGCCTTCTTTCCACAAGCTAGCTTCCTTTCTTCTTGGCTTTTACAAGAACAAAAAAAGTCCTGGCCTACTTCAGGCCCCTTCTGCCCTGGTCTGTCTGTATTTATACGTTTTTATATGGCCCAACAGGATTGCATGCCTGCAGCTCAAACCACCACATTTTCAAACTCTGGAGTGTGTCAGTTGTTGCCTGGCAGACAAGTGACCCAAGAACTCAGCCCAGCTCTGCTTAACTGAGAGGCTTACTCAGTCTGGCATCAAACACTCTCTATACATCCCTTCTAAACAGAAATCTACAGTGCAGTCTCCTTTATCCATTTATTTTCTGGATCATGAATTTATCTCTAAAGTGCCAAAATAATAATTTCTGGAGGATATTTTTCTTTGCAATGTTTAAATGGGATGTAATTTATATAACATAGAATTCACCATTTTAAAGTGGTTCTAGTACATTCACAATATTATGCAGTCTTTTGCACTATATAATTTCAGAACAATTCCATCACACTCAGTAGACGCTTCACACTTACTAGGGGTCACACAATTTTCTCCTTTTCTGATCCCCTGGAAGCCACTAATTTTTTATCTATGTGGATTCAACTATTGTAGACATTTGGTATGAATGGAACCATATACTATGCAGTGCCTGGATTTTGGGAACTAGTGTAGCATTTTCAAGTTTCATCCTGTTATAGCACAAATCAATTCTCACTCCTTTACATAATTGATTAATATTCCATTATGTGGATGTACCATGCTTTGTTTATTTATCAGTTAGTGGATTTGGGTTGTTCACACTTTTGGGCTATTTTGAATTAATGCTACTATGAAAATTTGGGTTCAAGTTTCTGTGTGAACATTCATCTTTAGTTCTATTGGGTATCTAGTAGTAGAATTACTGAATCATGAAATAATGCTAAGTTTTTGAGCAAATGCAAATCTATTTTCCACAGTATGATCATTAAACAAACTCAGAAGAAATGTATGAGGGTTCTAATTTCTCCACAGCCTTACTCATTATTATCTTTGTTTGAAATCATAACCATTTTCAAGGATGTAAAATGATTAATATCATATTATTATTTTGATCTGCATTTCTCTAATGACTAATAAGGCCAAGGATTAATTTATCTATTATTTTCATTAGCTGTTTGTACTTGGAGTATACTTTTCTAAAAATTAAATAATGTATGTGGAGCTCCACCACATAAAATACGCAAAATGTAGTCAGACAAGATGGCATGCACTCTGGGAAACAGAGGCAGGAGGATTACAAAATCAGGCCTAGCCTGGGCAACTTAGTGACTTACTAAAATCCTTCCTCAAAATAAAAACCACAAAAATGATGGGCTGTAGCTCAATGCAAAAGCTCTGGGTTCGGTCTTCACTACCATAATCAATGAATCGGTACAGAAAACTTTATAAAAGGATAAAATGTAAAGATGCTCTAGTGAAGAGAAAGGGATCCCAAATTTCTAGTCGCAACAGGAAGCCACCCAGTGCATCAGGCCCCGATAGCATCTTGTGAAGTCAGGAAGGCTGTAAGGTTCATTTCTAAACATCAAGTTTTCACCTACTCCTTTCCTGGTGTTCCGCGTGAAACGCGATCTACTCTGTCATCTACACGACGGTAAAAGAAAATGAGCCTGTGAACGTGGGAAACTAAAAGAGACAGAAAATAGAACAGAAATCACAGAGACTCAGAGTAAAAAAAAAATGTTAAAATTTATCTAGTCCAATATCATATTATATAGATGTTAAAGCTGAGATGAGAAAGGGCTATTTTCAGAGTGTTTCTCCTGGACATCACCATGAATCTTTGAGACTCTCTCAGGAGGTCTGTGAAATCAAAACTCCTTTAATAGTAATTATAATATTACATGGTGTTTTTACTCTCGTTCTTTCATAATACACAGTAGAATTTTCCATGAAGTCATTGTTTTAACAGCTAATGGGATGTGTGCTGGTGTATTCATGTACTTCATAATTTTCTCAGATTTTTGAAAATGATATCTGTCCCTAATATACATGTCTTGTGTATCTATCACCTATCAGGTTGGCAGCTAGCTCTAGTATAAATGATTGCTAAAACCTCTGAAGGATCTTCATTAATTTTTAAGAGTATAAAGGGATCTTGAGACCAAAAGGATTGAGGATGCTGGATTAAAGAGGTTAAATAATATAATTAGCTATATTTTCTATAATATGTTTTATTTTCAGTATTCTGGAAGATGTGGTGCATGGTTTATATTTGTTCAAATTCATTAACTTCTATATGTAAGAATTGGGTAATTTTATACATTAATGTACTCACATTACAATCAGTTATAAAGTAATTTAAAAATTTGAACATTAAAAATAAAAGACCATTGATGAGGAAAAAATTAGAAAATAAACAGTTCTGCATAAATCCTAGTTAAGTGCTCAAGTTAAAATTTACATAAAAGCATGAATGATCCTACAAAACCAGATTTTATCTCTCTACTAATTATTCCATTCTTGGAGAATCTTTACTTTAGAAACTACCTCTCAGAAAGTAAAAGAGAAAATATCTCAAGAATGACGGTCAGGTTCTTGAAATGACAATCCATCAGAGCACTGATAACCAAATTGCTATTTAAACAGATGGAAGCAGCTGCATGTATAGGATAGCAAAGAAGAGGCCCACAACGGGGAATAAATAAACGTGGTGAGAGTGTATTTCTGGATTTAGGCATCTTGTTCTATTCCTCCACTACTCCATCTGACTTGGACTATGAGACACAGATCAACATTTGCTCAGGGAAGGACAGTTGTTAGAAATACAGTAACTTTTAAATCTCTTTTCGTTTATAATCTGACACAAAGAGATGTTGGCTGTGTGAAACAAGTTCTTTCTCACCCCTTTGACTTAATAAAAGGCTCTAAGGTTAAGACAGAGAGTGGAGAGGAAGGAATAAACTATAGGGAGCATGAGAACTACTCACCAGCATGAGTTAAGAGTACCCAGTGTAACCTCTTTTAAAATTTGAGGATCCGCAGGAAAGAGGACCTGGATTATAGGCTAGAGTGAGAAACAGCCTTGAGGGGTGGTTTACTCCACTCCATGCCTTCCTGGTATTGCAAAGAACATATGGTGGTGTTTAACCCCATGGTTCCAACTCAGTATTCCATATCTTCTGTGAGCAATCTCAAGGCCAGACTTTCTCTTTCTGATTTTAGATCGAAACATCCAGCTGTCTACTAAGCGTTATCCATTCAGGTCTTTCACAAACATCTCAAATTCAACATGATGAAAGTTTAATTGGTAACCTTTCCCAGTGCAAACTGCTCTGTCGCCACTGTTAACAATAGGTTAGTGACATCATTTCCTAGCTCAGCACAACTGACATCTCCACTTTGATGTTAAATAGTCATCTCATACTTAAGGATAAAAAGAACTTCACTATTTATTCCTGGGCTTTGCTATATGAGTAAGTGGTACTAACAGACATCCAACTGCTTACATAAAATTCTGAATGCTATATTTAATTCTTCTCTTTCTCTCTCTCCACCCTCAATTCCAATAAAACTGTTGTTTCTATTCCCACACTGGAGACGTGACCATTACTCGCTACTTTTTCTGCTCCCAACCAAGCCACTGTAAGTTCTAGGCTGGGCTGAGGAGAACCTTGTCAATTTTTTTTGGTTATCACTGCAGGAGCTGTCACTTTTCCATGCAAGAGCTGGAGAGATTTTAAAAATACTGATCTTTCCAGAACCTTCCATAACACATAGAAAATAAAATCAGTATTCCTTCCTGTAGCTTACAGAGTTCTCCATAATCTTGCCTTCTCTATCTCTTTAAATTCATCCTAACCTGTTCTCCATTTACCCACCATACATAGTCACAGTGGACTTCTCCCTGTTCCTAGGGTTTTCAGATAATATACAGCATGCCTAGTTAAAAGTTTTTAAAAACTAATAGACTTTGTGGCTGAATAATATTCCATTGTGTATATATCCTACATTTTCCTTATCTCTTCATCTGCTGATTGATACCAAGGTTGAATCCATATCTTTGCCATTGTGAATAGTGTTGTAATAATCAAGGGCATGGAAGTATGTCTTTGGTATGATTTAATTTCCTTTGGATATAAATAGCCAAAAGAAGGATTTCTGGATCATATGGTGGATCTATTTTTAGTTTTTTGAGGAAACTCCATACTGTTTTCCATAATGGTTATACTAATTTACATTTCCACCAGCAGTTACAAGAGTTCCTTTCTTTCCACTTTGTTGCCAGCATTTGTGAAATCCTATCATTTGTAGCAAAATGAATAGTATCAGAAGACACCAAGTTAAATAAAATAAGTGATCATGAAAGACAAGTACCATATGTTCTGCTCACTATGTGGAAACAGAAAGTCAAACTGAATGTAGAATAATGATTGGGAGAGCTGGGAAGGGGTTGTGTATTCATGGAGGCTGTATTTGATTAATGCATGTGCTGAAATATGCTGAGCCCAACTAGTATGTACAATTGATACATACTGAAAATAAAAAAATGTTAAAAGTTATTTGAATTTGATTTCTAGGACAGTTTTTGGTTTACAGAAAAATTGAGCAGAAAGTACAGAGTCTTGATATACACTCCCATTTTGTAGTTTCCCTTATTATTAACATTTTGTATTTGTGTGGTATTGTGGTAAATATGTTATAATTTAAGAACCAAAACTGACAAGGCATCATCAACTCAAGTCCCATAGTTTGTAGTAGTGTTCACTCTTTATATTGTTTAGTTTTGAGGCTTACGAGTGTATAATGATGCCTGTGGTCTGGTTGCTCATTTTTTTTTAATAGTAGCATACAGAAATATTCACTGCCCTAAAAATCACTATTTTATCACTCACTCAGTTTCTGTCTCACTCTCCGTCAATCCCTGATAATTTTGATGGCTCTGCAATTTAGCCTTATAGAGAACATCATTTAGTTGAATCACCGTATGTAGCCTTTCTAGAATGGTTTATTCTACTTACCAATGCCCACTAAGTGTTCTTCCATGTCTCTTTTGTGACCTGCTTGATAGCTCAGTTCTTCATACTTTTATACTTCTGTGCTTAATATTTAGGTTAATGGCCTTAAAGTTAGACAGTGTCAGCTGTGCAATTTTGTCATCCTCCTTTATATATGTTGGTTACTCTGGCTCTTTTTTTTCCCCACATAAACCTTAGAATTAGTTTGTTAATATTCATAAAATGTCATGCTAGAATTTTGATTGGGATTGTATTGAATTGATAGAACATGTTGGGATGAAATGAATCTTCTATTGACTTTTATTACCTGAGATCATGAAATCTCAATTTGTTTAGATCTTCTTTCATTTATTTCATCAGATTTTCCTCACATAGACTTATACATATTTTGTTATATTTATCTATACTGAAATATTTCCTTTTTGGGGTGCTAATATATGCCACTGCATTTAAAATTTTAAATTCCAATTGCTCATTGCTAGTGTATAAGAGAAAAATTGGCTTATATATTAACCTAAAATGGTTTTTAGTTCTAAGAGTTTTGGCTGATTGTTTTGAATTTTCTACATATGCTTAGTAAAATTTAAAATTTAGATAAGCAATACAGTTTTCTCTTAGCATAGTATGGCCCAAATATTACCCAAGAAATTCTAGTAAACATTGGTTGTTTCTTTGAAATTCAAATTTAACTGAGTGCATTGTATTTTTATTTGCTAAATCTGGCAACTGTATCCATTTCTCAACTCACCAAATGCATTTCTGCCTCAGAAAATTTTACGTATTTAGTTTCTCTTCCAGCAATGCTCTTTCTCCTATTTTACGTGGTTAGCATCTTTTCATTCTTTAGAACTCAGTTTAAATGTCATCTCCTCAGACAGGCTCCCTAACCCACTCCAAAGTAGTCTTCTTGCTCTTCTCTATCACATTAGCCTATTTGAACGCTTGGCATAGCAGTCATCACCTAACAATTTATCCTCTGATTAATCAGCTGTTTGATTCCCCTCCCCACCAACCCATTCCATTAAATATATCTCTCCTTACTTAGTTTATATCCTCAATATCTTACTCAGAATGATGTCTGGCACATGGTAAGATCCTAAGAAATAATGTTGAGTTGATGATTGAATGGATGATTAATTACATTGATGGCTGTATTCTTAACAGTATCTTTAGTGAAGTGGAAGTTTTCAATTTTGATTTCTAAACCCAAGTTAGAGATAAAGCTCACTCATCCTTTAATCCTTTCTCTTACCCCTTCTATTTATATCTAACCAACCTCCCAACTGTGCCCCAAAATTTCACGAAATGTGTCTCAGACCCATTCTCTGCTCCTCAAAATTCTCTGCAAAGTCACTTTTCTGACAGTGCTCCACCAGGGAGGAACGCCTCACTCTCTAGCTTCTTGGTGACTGGTACCTGTATTACCCCTACTTACTGATTCTTATCTATTTTCTGTCTTTTCCATTGGACTAAGTTCCACACAGTGTGGACTATGCCTACTGCTGCTGTATCCTCTGTGTCTAGCACAGAGATGGCAACGGCTAACGTTCTGTGTTGCTGTTATTTTTGAAAAGCGACAATAAACATTTATCGAAAACCTATTTCATTTCAATAAAAAATGCATGTTACCTAAAATTAGGAAGGAATGCAATGCTATCTGGTGACAAAAGTACTATAGATATTTCCGAGACCCTGGGTTTCCCGCAAACCCAATTCTCTTGGGTGAACTGTTCTCAAATGAATTGGTTTCAGGTGCCTTTAGCACTCCTGAAAGTTATGGATGATGTGACCATTAATTATGATATGTCAACCTGACTAGAATAAGAAACACCTAGCAGATATAAAGGTGGGTGGAAGACAAGGGGAAGCTGAAGGAAAAACAGTTAAGATATGTTATGTAGATGTACCAACTCCTGACAATATGTGTAATCATTATGTACTACAAACGTGTACTAATAAAAATAAAAATGAGAATAAAAGAAAATAGCCTTCCAGGTAACGCCCATAGTGACCCACCTCATCTGATCAACCCTCACCTCCTATACCTAGAATATGTACTGCTGAAGTGAGCACAGCCCTCACCACCTAAGAGCACATTCAGCTATGGATTTATCCATCAATGGACTCATATAGATGAGTGCAGCACTTCCATGACATAATCATCTTCCCACATCCCCATTACTGCATAAAACAAGAGTTTAGGAAGATATTTTAGATCTAAGCCATAATAATCCTTCATGCTCCTTGGCTTGCATATATTCAGTTTCTACCTTTGCGATCACAAGGTGTCTTTTACCTGTGTCATTATGTGAGGTTGCTTCTTACAAGGACACCACCAATATTAGATTAAGGCTTGTCCTAATTGAGTATGACCTAATATTAACTAATTGCTTTGACAATGACCTTACTTTCAACAAGAACCCATACTGACAGTAAGGGCTCCAACACAGCTTTTTTTTAGATGAGGGCAGACAAATGACAACCATTCACTGACTAATGGAAAATAGATTTAGTGAGATTCCGCATAAGATATAAATGAAGTTTCTCTTTGACTTCAGTTACAGAAAAATCTAAGCAACGTTTCTACTCCATTCCCTTCCTGTTTTTTCTTTCTCCAAACAACAAGATTTTTACAATCTTTGCATAATTATTTTTATTGGTACACTGTAGATATGTGTATTGATAACATTCATCATAGGAAATTTGTATCTGTACATGATGTATCTTGTTTCTTCTTTTGTGTCTCCTTCTTTCTTGAAATCTCCTTCCTGTCCTTATTTACATAAAGTTTGTTTCCATTTTTCCATCTATTCTTTTTTTCTTTCTTGTTCTTTCCCTCCTTTCACTCTTCCCCCTCCTTTGTTTCCCTTCCTAATTGAACCATTTCTCAATATCTATTTCATTTTTGACCCTTATTTACACGTTCAGTCTCTCACACCACAGAAACAATGTAGTATTTACCCATATGTGTCCAGTTTATTTCACTTAAGAGTATGCACCCATTTAGCTAGAAGTGTCTCAAGCTTATCTATTCTTTATGGCAGCATAGTACTCCATTATATAAAAAACCTTATCTTTGTTCATCATCAGTTGATGGGTATTTGAGCTGTTTCCAGAATTTAACCTTTAAAAACTGTGCTGATATGAACATGTGTGTGCATATAGCTTTCATTTCTTTTGGGAAGATACCAAGAAGAATAGTTGGGTCAAATGACCATTTTTACTATATTAGTTCCTCCTATCCAAGAACAAGGGATAACTTTCCACTTTCTGATATCCTCTTTGATCTCCTTTTTCAGAATACTATAGTTTTCAGTGTAAAGGTCTTTTACTTCATTCAATAAATTAATTCATAGGTATTTCATTTTTTTGGATGCTATTGGGAAAAGTGGCTTTACTTCCCCCTAACTTTTCTCTCAGCGAGTTTGTTATTTGTGTGCAGCAATGCTATTGATTGAGTGTTGACTTTGTACCTAGCTATGCTACTAAATTTGCTTATTAAATCCAGATGCCTTTTGGGGGAGCTTTGAGGGTATTCTATGTAGAGTATTACGTAGTCTGCAAATAATGACAATTTAATTTCTTCCTTTCCTATCCTTATTGCTTTTATTTCTTGCTCTTGTCTAATTGTTCTGACAAATATTTCCAGAACCATAGTGAATAAGAGTGGTGATAGTGGACATCCTTGTCTTGTCCCTGAGTTTAGAATGAAAGCTTTCAGTTTTGGTCCATTTAGCTGTTAGCTATTTGTCATAGATGGCTTTTACCAGATTGTGAT
This sequence comes from Dasyprocta punctata, assembly GCA_004363535.1. Lineage (NCBI taxonomy): Eukaryota > Metazoa > Chordata > Mammalia > Rodentia > Dasyproctidae > Dasyprocta > Dasyprocta punctata. The sequence goes on along the minus strand of RJWM01011825.1, from coordinate 45,135 downwards.
AAAGACCATCTATTCCAATTTTCTGCAGGGTTTTTTTTTTAATCATGAATGGGTGTTGGACTTTATCAAAAAATTTTTCTGCATCTAATGAGATGATCGTATGATTTTTGTCTTTGGTTCTGTTGATATGGTGTATTACAATTATTGATTTGCATACGTTGAACCATCCCTACATCCCTGGAATGAATCCTACCTGTTCATGGTCTGTAATCTCCAAGATAATTTGCTACATTCTTTTTGCTAGTGTCTTATTGAGGATTTTTGTGTCTATGCTCATTAGGGAGTTCTCTTTTTCTGATTGAATCTTTTTCTGGTTTTGGTATCACGGTAATACTTGCGTCTGGGAATGAATTTGAGAGTACTGCTTCCCTTTCTATTTCATTAAAGAGTATGAGTAATAGTGGCATTAGGTCTTCTCAAACTTCTTGTAGAATTCACCCATGAATCCATCAGAACCTGGACTTTTCTTAGCAGGTTTTTAATTATATCTTCGATTTCATTGACTGAAATTGGTTTATTTAGGATTTTTATATCTTCTTGATTCAATTTTGGCAATTCACATGTATCTGAAAATCTTTTCATTTCTTTTGTGCTTTACATCTTATTAGAATACAGTTTCTCAAAGTAGATACTGATGATTTTCTTGATTTCTGTAGGATATATTGTGATTTAACCTTTTTCATTCCTAATTGCATGGATTTGAGTCTTTTCTTTCCTTTTTTTGATAAAGTTGGCTAAGGGTTTGTCAATTTTCTTTATCTTTTCAAAGAACCAACTCTTCAATTAATTGATTCTTTGTGTTATTTTCTTACTCTCCAGTGATTAATTTCTGTGCTCTTTATAATTTCCTTCCTCATAGGAGCTTTGAGATTACCTTGCTCTTCTTTTTGTACAGAACCTTGAGGTTCAACATTAAGTGTTTATTTGAGCTCTATCTGACTTTCTGATACGGGAATTCATTGCTAGAAATTTCCCTCAAAGAACTGCTTTCATAGTGTCACATAAATTCTGATATGTTGTATTGGCATTATCATTTAATTGTCAAAAATGTCTAATTTCTTCTTTAATTTCATTAGTGAGCCATTGTCTGTCCAGGAGAGTGTTATTTAATTTTCCAGTGTTTATGAAGTTCTTGTGTTTTCTTTTGCTGTTGATTTCAAATTTATTGCACTATGGTCTGATAGCATGCATGAGATAATGTTAATTCCTTTGCACTTACTTAAGCATGTTCTATGAGCTAGTTTGTGGTCTATTTTGGATAATGTTCCATGTGCAACTAAGAAGAATACATATTCTGATGTTGTGGAGTGGAACACTGTAGATATCTCCTAACTCTATTTGTTCAAAAGTTTGGTTCAGTTCTGATATTTCTTTAATATTTTGTCTAGTTGATCTGTCTATTTTTGACAGTGGGTTGTTGAGGTCCCCCATTATAATTCTGTTAGTATTCATTTGATTTTTCATGTCTGTTAATATTTGTTTTATATAGTTGAGTGCACTGGTTTTCAGTGTATATGTATTTATGATTGTTTCTCTTTGTTTTGAATTGTTACCTTTACAAGGCTGTAATGACCCTCTTTGTCTCTCTTAGTCAGTCTTGGGTTGAAATTCACTCTGTCTGCAAAGTAGAATAGCTAATCTTATTTTTTTTTCTAGGTTCCTGTCACATGGAGTATTGTTTTTCATCCTTTTACTTTCAGTCTATGACTTTCTTTTTTTTAATTAAATGTGTTTCTTTTATGCAGCATACTGTTGGGTCTTGCTTCTTCATCTATTCTGCCACTCTTTTCTTTTGATTTGTGAATTGAGACCATTAACATTGATGGTCATAGCTGACATGTATTGACTTATCTTTGTCATATTACTTTCCTGTCATTGGAACAGTTTTATTACTTGCCTTGCCTGGTGGATTCATTCTGCTGGGGTTCATGAGGCTGTAGTTTTCCTTAACTCTTTTTTGAGGAATATATTGGAGTGCTGGTTTGGTGGTTATGAATTTCTTCAGGTTTTCTTTGTCATGAAAGTATCTTACTTCTCCATCAATTTTGAAAGATAGTTTTATGTGGTACATCCATCAAGGCTGGAGGTTGTTTTCTTTTAGGGCTTGACATATTTCACTTCAAGCTTACCTTTACTTGAGGGTTTGTTTTGAGAAGTTTGCTGTGATTCTGATAGGCTTTCTTTTATAGGTGATTTGTTTGATTCTCTATTAGTTTTTAATATTCTATTCTTGTGTTGAATTTCTGGGATGTTGACTATTATATGTCTTGGGGTAAAATTTTTTTGATCATAGATAATTAGAGTTCTATATGCGTCACTTATCTGTATGCCAAATTTTTTTCTATGCTTGGAAATTTTTATGTCCTTACTTCTGTGAATAATTTTTATACACTGTCTCCTGCTTCCTCATCGACTTCAATATTATTTTATTCTTCTTTACATCATTGGATTAATTTTTCATGGTCCCTGGCTGTTCTGATCATTTTTAAGAAATTTTTTTTTTCGTGATCACTAACTATAAGCCTGTCTTTTGTATCTGATATTTTGTCCTTATATTGGTTCATTTGTCTGTGTATATTTTCAATGAATATTTTAATCTCCTGGATATCTGTTTGAATCTGTTTCATGGATTCCATTTCTTTCCTTTATTGGGCATTCTTTGTTTCCATTATTTTCTTAGGCTCTTCTACATTTTTTTTAATCTGTATCTGCTCAAGAGTTACTGTGCATATTTTTTGTTATGGCCAGTGTCTCTGTAGTTATCTGAGTAATTATTTCGGATCTGATTTTTTTCTAAAACCTCATTTGTGGGCTTTGTTGTTTCCACTGTTACCACTTCAGAGAGTTCATGTGGGTGACTTTCAAATTTTCTTCCTCTTTGCCCCCTTGGGTTTGCCTTTGGTACCTGGAAGTCTGGGGTTGCATCTTGCCTCCATTCCTTTTCTTTCTTTCTTTCTTTCTTTCTTTCTTTCTTTCTCTCTTTCTTTACTTCTTTCTTTCTTTCTGTCTCTCTCTCTGTCTCTCTCTGGCTTAATTCCTGAGTTGTTGCTTGTAAATTGCTTATGGCAAGTTGCTTTATTAGTAGTATTGAAAACCCTTAGGAAATGACTACTTCTCCAAGATATCTTCCAGTTGTAGCTGGCTTTTGGGTTTTGAGTCTGTCAAGATCTACCTCTTCAGTTTATTGGGGATGAGAAGTTGCTGCCTATTTTGTGTAGCCCCTGGTTCTTTGGCACTGACCGTTAGTATTGTTTATGACACTCAGACAATCTCAGTCTTGGCATACCAGGAAGAACAACTGATTAGAACAATTATGTCACCTTGTCTGGTGTAATACAACCAGTAACAATGATAGCATACAAGACAGTCTAGAAATTGACAAATTATGGTAACTATTAATTTGCCACCTTTAACCATACGATCTACATTTGTCGTTGTATAACAAAATCTATAACAAACTAGAAAATTGTATATAATGCTCTCAATATGAAAATTTTACCCTCAAGGAGGAAAATTAAAAGTGGTTAGAGAAAAAAATAGGGAAGCAGAAGAAAAGGAAGAGATCAGAATCAAGGCTAGAGAGCAAAGAAAGATTATACAAATTTGGAAAACTGGTGAAGTAGATAGAACGGAAAGAGAGATGAAAAACATAAGAACAATAACAGAACAGAACAACAACAACAGCAACAAAACTACAAACAATATTCACATTCATAAAAACAAGAACAAAAAAATCAAGAAAAAAAGAAAATATAAGAAAAAAAAGAGAAAGAAAAAAATGTCCATTTTAGGGTATGTCTCTGCTGCCACTGGTAGACAGATCCATGTTGATTAATCCTAGCAAGCCAGATGCAGGTTTATGGCAGGGTAGTGCCTAATCCCAGCATGTCTGCATCTTTAACTCCACTGAAGTTCAGACTGATTTTTGGCTGTGAGACTAGAACCCAATTTGTTCAAATTGCAACACTGTGATTACATAATTATTGTTTAGATTTATACTACTGTCTGCTGACAACTTGTTTCCAATGTGGATACTAGAATAAAGGTGTGTGTAATATTTGTAACCAGACAGATCTGAATTTAAATTCCAAATCAGATGAAGATTTAAATTCAGAGGCTTAGATCGGAGAAGAGTTGAATTTATGAAATTTGGGTAAGTCTTTTATCCTCTTTGAGGGCTCTACCATATCAGAAAACAAAAATTATGGCAAAGCTAATCTCACTGGCATTTGGTCTGAACAACTGGAGGGTGGCAGTTGCCATGGACTGAAGAGAAAGTCCATGGGCAGAGCTGGTGGGAGCTGATGGCAGAAATAAGATGCTCAACAGGGGCATGTGTTGTTTGAGACCCTTATTAGATATCCAAATAGAGATGCTGAGCAGGCAGCTAGAGGTAGGCTAGAGACACCTTCCACCTTTCTTGAACACCTCATTCCTTCATGGCTATTGGTCATTTTGCATGAGCTCACGTTAAGGACTCTTTCTCCTCTTTGCTTGTCTAAATGTGTTTCCTCTTGGTTTCTACTTTACCACTCATTGCTTTGCATTGCAATTATTAACTTACTTGTTCTTTTACCATATTATCCTGGCACTAATCCTCAGTAGACTGCCAGATACAAAATAAATAACTGTGGAAAGTGCATTGACTAATTGAAGCCCTTGGGGATGATGATCTCTTATGTCCAATTGTTAGATTTCTTGATATTTGTTGCTATTTCTCCTCTTCCATAAAAAGCCAGTTGGCACATATTATTTTAATCAATAGAAATTAAATTCTATTTTTGTGGCTGTGCTCTTTTTCATATTCCCCTGGGCATTCAGTTTATCAAGCATGAGTAATATGTAGCACACAGAGGCTGCAATAGCTTCCTTTTATTATTAGATCAATGACTGTCTGATCTGAGATAGAAAATATCTAGGAAGAAAAGGCCCCCAAATTCCTTGAAAATGGTGCTGCAGAGAAAACATGGCAGTACAAAAACATTAACAGCAAAATTGCTTTGGGGCACTTGAATCCTTTTATTTATGGAAACTTGGAACCATTTGAAAAGTGTAATTTCAGCAGCCAGAGACTTAGTGATAGCTTCGCCTCTGAATATAGAATGCATTTATTGTGTCTTTCTGTAATGTTTGACATATTTTCAAAGATATGTTAAGAGAAAAACCTAATTTTAACAAACTAATTCTCTCTTACATCTTTCCGCCTCTACCAGCCCATCAATCTCTTTTTTGAGCGCGACACAGTTATAACTATTTCCCCAGTTCTTCAGGAGACTGTCTAAGCTTTAATATAAATTTGTATTTATCCTCTTGTTACACAACTGGGACTTTACTATATAGTCTTATTTACCATATAGCTTTCTTCTATTTAATGAGTCTTAAACAAGCTTAAAAATAATAAAATACAATCACAGCATGTGCACAACATATTAACATAACTTTTCCCTGCCAGCAGCTCCGTAATGCCGCAATATACAGGTGAACTATAATTAAACAATATCCTACTGTTGGACACTGATTGCCGGACTTTTATTACTGCCTAAGAAACACCGCAATGAACAATTTTGTAAATACACACATTATGTACACACATATAGATATATGAGCATCTTGCTAGGTACTTATTAGGTAGGTACTTAATGCTAAAAACCCGTAAGTCATTTTTTAAAGGCATTTGCTGTTACACTTTTTGACATACAATTGATAACTCTGAGAAACCCAGCAAGATACACTGGCATCCACACACACACGGTGCATGAAGTGTAACCAGGGCCCAGATTTCCATTACTAAAGTCTCATTAAAGAGTCATTTGACCTCATTTTTGAGATTCCTGGCTGACCAAAGAGCAAATAGCTAATGGAGAGAATGTGAAGGTTGTCTTAGGAGAGCTGAATTGCACGCAGGCGCAGTCACTGCTTCCACAGCTGCCCCGCGGGCCCCGCCATCTCCTGGAGAAGTGATGTCGCATGGGGGCATTGCCCGGTTGAAACTCTAGTGTGACTCACAGCTATGCTCTGAAAGACGCCTCTGTGGTTTTGCTCCTGGGTGGAGTGGGGTTTGATTCACTTCCCACTCTGTCCACCAACACACCCTCAATCCCAATCTGTTGAAGGAACATTCGCATGGGGGTGTCGACTCAGGCCTGCCCTCCTCTCTAATAAGTACTTAAAGGAACAGACCATTCCAATCTACCACGGTCTTTTGCTGTGTGAGCCCAATGTGGAATTCAGCTAATTCTTTGAGTTTCTCATCTTTTGCTTTCCCCAACTCCAGTACCATCAAAATTTAGCTGTGTTTGTTGCTCAGCAATCTGATGGCATCTTAAGTGAAAGGTAGTCATTTAAGAATAACTTAAGCATGTCATGGCTAATATCGTGACTTAAGATTTCAACTGAATCTATGTCCTTAATCATGAACATATAATTCATCTCTAAATAAATTCTGTCAGAGAGAGCACAGTTTGAAACCCACTCCCTCCTCACTAGGGACATGGTATTTTTGTAGTTTGGAGAAAAGGGCTTCATGTTTGGTTGGGATATTTTTTTGTTTTGTTTGAGATGAGGGCTTGCTATTTTTCCCAGGCTGGCCTCAAACTCCTGAGCCCAAGTGATCCTCCTGCCTCAGTCTTCCAAATAGCTGGGATAAGGCACAAGGCATCATACTTAACGTCTATTGAGTGCTTTATCCTCCTTTGGCCCTCTACATTTTCTTTATTGCTTCCAGAGTCATTTCTCCACGTGATGACATGATGATGCTTGTTACAAGGTAGATTCCTTGTTGCCAATTCTTACTCTTCTTTCTTTGGTCTAATGTATTCTTTTGCTTTTTTCTTCCTTTCAAGAGATACTACTGCTTCTGCCCTGACAGTCCCTTTTCTCCTAATTTCCTGTGTGCTGCCAACACCTGTATTAAATGAATGTCCATTTTGTTTGTTCAGATCTTTCTGTTTGACCAGAGATTTTTCTGCGAGTAACTCCTTTCACTGGACAGGTCACTTCCCTGCCATTCAGGAAACCTCATCAGTGGGTCAGATACAGCCACCCAGAGGAGAGTGGTCCCTGTCAATACACGTATGTGTACACACTAGCATATGTGCACAGTTCTCTTTTCTTCTCTTCTCTTCTCTTCTCTTCCCTTCCCTTCCCTTCCCTTCCCTTCCCTTCCCTTCCCTTCTCTTCTCTTCTCTTCTCTTCCCTTCTCTTCTCTCTCTTTCTCTTCTCCTCTCTCTCTTTCTCTTCTCTTCTCTTCTCTTCTCTTCTCTTCTCTTCTCTTCTCCCTCTTCTCTTTTCTGCTTTTGTCTTCTCTGCTTGCTGGTATTCCTACATTTAAAAACATCTCAGAAAGTCACAACTGTCTTCCCTCTCTAATCCTGCCCAGTGTACTGATGCTGTCCTGAACTGAGGCTTCAGATGGGAAAGATGGGAGGGAAGGAGCACGTGCATGAGGGTAGGTCCACTGAGGCCAAATGGCTGTGTACAATTCGTCATCTGGGTAGAATGTTGTTACAGGTGAAGTCAGGTAACAGAGTTATGATCTGTTTCCCCGAGGTGGCGCATATTCATGCTAAGCCACGGATTTTGGTTTTGGCTACCTTTTCCAAATTTCTCACAGACTGGTCAGGTACCATCAGGCCATTGACAGAAACCATTTTTTAAAATTCCCCCTCCTGTCAATGATCTGTCAAGGATCTGGAAGCACAGCTGGTGAGGGAAGGCCAATGGCACAGATAGGCTGCATCTTAGCACACAGCAGTGACACTTGCTCTTTCTCGAATGCAGTACAATTTAGGGAAAGGAGATCTTCACAGGAGACAGGAGATCCGGACTTTGGCTTCACTGGGCCATTTGCTCCCTGTGAGGCCAAGGTCAGACAATTTAACCTCACTCATCCTCCTCTGCAGGATTGTCTGAAGGCAGAAGGTTGGCACAGGCCTCTCAAAGCCCCTTCTTTCTCCAGTGTCTGTGGACCAAGCTGTTAGCTTGTTAATTCATTATTGCACTCATTCTACCAAGAAAAGACTGAAATTCGAATAAGTGATTATCCATGCCCCATGAAGTTGAGAAGATACACTATGGAAAAGTTGCTGCAAGTCTAATGGTGCAAATCAGACCAGATGACCCTCCAGGACCTGGATTTCTTTGCACGTGTTAGTTTTACTTAGGAACAGTGGTGTAAGGCAAGGAAATGAGGGCATGTAAAATGTGCTCAGCACAGTGCCCAGAACACAGGAAGGCAGCAAGATGTGAATACTTCTAATAAAAATAATAATTGTTTTGCTGTTACCTTGTTACAGAAAGTACTCCAGATACCTTATGTAGGCAGGAACATTATCTCTCTGTGTGGTTTCAACTCAGGTTCACATATCTTCATTCAGTATTGTATAGCAGACAGAGTGCTATAAAATGTGCCTCATTTCAACTTAAGATTACTGTCCAATTTTACTACCACAAATAAAAATTCTGAGGGACATGTTTATTCAGGGATAAGATGGTCTAGTGAGAAGTATATGGGCTTGAGGTTGTATAGAGCTTTTCCTTGTGGGAGAAATGAGAGACACTGTAGTTAGACATGGCATTGCTTTTGAAACAGGGGCACTTTCTGCTACACTGAGACGTCACTTGGCACATACAGCATCATTGTGTCGCTGACCTAATCCAGGGCATATCTGCTCGTGAGATGCACAATCGAATTTTATTTGCAACTTCCACCTTTTTTTCTCTTTTCCAGGTGGTTGCTTTAAAATGTCAAAATTTAGGTGGTGCCCACACCCAAAGGCACAGAGCTCTGAATCTGATTGTGAATCATCAAAAGCAAGATTCTTTCCATCTTAGCTTTCACTCCCCGTCAGTTCCAGTACCATTAACTGTCCTGTTTTCCAGAATGACAGCCAATTTAGGCTGGCACTGGTGAGGATTTAAGCCTGCGACAGCCAGATCCTGCAGTATATTTGGAGCTCTCCACACATGAGCCCCAAGTCTGTAGTACAGGAAGCCAGAGGCAGAACTGAATCCCAGATGCCCCCCACAGACACATCTGTGGTAACTGCCTCTCCTCAGTTTCACCAGGAGTCCCTCTGTGTCATTTACCTTGTGACAGGGTCTCACTGCATTCAGCAAGAACCTCACCAGCTCACCCAGCCGTTGTGCGTCCACTGCAGGGCTAGATATGGCGTGAGCCCTCTTTTCTCAAAGACAGGTCCTTGAGTCAGCCCAGATACAATCCCTGAATGGGTTCATCGGCTTTCTCAATGCCCCAGAGGCTCCTCAAGGGGAACTGCTTTCTGGACTAAATCTCTGGACTTGTCATTCAGGACCCCGACCCTGCCTGACAGAGATCTGTGTGGGCTGGCTCTGGCCGCCAAGGCAACGTCCCGTACTCAGCCCACATGCTCCCCACTCCAGGCCCACTGGCCTTCTTTGTTCCATGGAACCTTCCAAACTTAGTCCCACTTTGGTCCTTTGCACTAGCTGAGCCTCTACCCAATGCATTCTCGCTCCTTAACTTGTAGGGTCTGTTGCTCCTTTGATCTCAGTTTATGCTTTTGTTTCAGCTGCTATAGCAGAAATACCATAGACCTGGTGACTTAGAAACAACAGGAATTCACTTCTCATAGTTCTGGAGGCTGGAAATTATCCCATAACCTCTTCTACACCCTGGCACCCGATTTAAATTCCATAAAAAGGAGAGTCGCCTATCTCAGTTTCTGCTACATCTCAGCCCCCAGGGTATCTCTTGGCACATAGGAGCTGCTCAATAGAGGTTTATTGTCAGCCCCACCCTGGGTAGGAGGGGGAACAGAGACCCTGTTAATTCCCTACCCTGGTGACCTTGGGTCACTTCCTCTTCCCACTGGGTAGTCCTAAGGTACAAGTTCAAGATACATGAAGTGAAATGATCATCCTTCATTTTGTTACAAAACAGTTATTTTTTTATTTTAAAACTAAAATTCAATAAAATGATGAGAATTTTCCTGTATTCTCTTTAGACAACTTCTTTAACACATTCACGATTTTTTCCTTCCTGTCTTTTAAGTTAGTTTATCACCAATATAGCAAGAGCCACATGCAAGGCATCCTTGGTCTTGGTCTCTGTCTTTAGCCCTCTTTTCCCTTGGCCAAGCCCGAGGGTCCCCCTGAAGGGCAGAGATGCCCAGAGAGGTGCTAATGCATTGGGCTGGGGCAGGGAACAGCAGTGAGTGTCATCCCTAACTGGCCCAGGCTTTTACCGTGTGTGACAGGTGGGACAGAACTGCGGGAGACTGAGAACTATTTAGAGATAGCAGTGATGAATGACAACTGGTTTGGCCTGAAGCAGTGACAGAAAGAAACCCTGTCACACAACTGCAACTGATGTAGTTTCTCTGGAAACTCCTAGGAAACAGACTGGAAATTCAGCTTCCTCGGTGGCCATTAGGAATGGAACAGCTCAAAATACAGGCAACCCTCAGGAAGTCTTGACTCACATACATGAGGTCAGCACATGGTTGCTATTCCAACCACACCCATCCCCACACACATGGGCAAGTGTGCACACACACACACACACACACACACAGATCTGGTAGTAATGACCAAAGTCCCTGACATGGAGTGTGGAATATCTATGTAAATGATACATAAAATATGTCAGTGGAGCTGAAAATAAGAGTTAGGATGCTTCAAACGACATCTACTGCATGCTGCTGAAATATTATTTATAAATAAAATTCCGAACAGTATATAAACTTGATGTTACATATGTTTTCTCTACCTCGATCCTTATAATAATCTCATAGAGTAGACAAAACAAAAAAATCTCATCCATACAGTTGAGAACACTAAAACTCAGGGTGATCAAGAAAACTACCACTATGTCATACAGATTTTATCACACTTTCCTGTAAGTTTGACTGTATCTGAGCAACAGACTTTTCTATTTTTCAAGTTTTAGCCTAAAGAAATTGCATAATACCATGATATTTAAGAAGTTAATGTGGTATAAAGGTCTACCCTTTTAGATAATCTGAGTGTGTGAGATTTCATATTTCCAATAAAAATAAAATTTGAATGGGTGGCAATTATTTACTTTATAAAACTGAAATTACTAGGAGGAGAATATGATATGATTCATTTAAATACAGATATCCTTTAGAATATTTTTAAGCAGCATTGTTGAGGTATATAAAATGCAGATGTTAGATGATCAAATAAATTATATAAATGAAATAGGCAAATCTAGAATACATGTTTTATTTCAGTCAACTGGTTTTCACCAACTATTGATTTATCCTTTTAAGTCAATAAGAAAAAGACAAAATAAAAAGGGCAACATGTATTATCAGTTGAATCACAGAAGAAGAAATCCAAGGGTCCAACCAACAATTACTTGTGAAGGAATCCTACCCCCATCCTAAACTTCTCTATATTAACCCAAAAGTTAGTTTGTGGCAGTAACCTGATTTAAATCATGAAGTCAAGGTTAACAACCTAAAAGATAGCAGTGGAACAAATGGAAGTTTCCTTAGAAGCTGTCTGGAGCACATTCACCTCACCAGCCTGACTGACCACTGTACAACTGCTACAGAAGAGAAGTATGTTTTTTACTTAAAATGTTGGGTTAGGGAATCTCTTTGTTGCCGTAACTTAGATTTTACATTGACTAATACATACTCAATCTAACTGAATGTCTAGAAGATGGAAGCTAAAACAAGATACTATTTCGTAGTCTAAGATCAGTCACATTTAAAAGGTCTGATGATGATAAGGATAAGGAAAATGAGAAACTCTCATATAGTTCTGGTGTGAGTGTAAATTATTATAGTTACTTGTAGAACAATTTGTCAATACTATGAGAAGTCCTCAACTTAGGGATGTGGTCCACTCTGAGAGGACATTCATAATTTGAATTCGTTCATAACTCTGAAACCCTGAGTCTTATACATCTTTGACACAAATGTACAACGTGTATTTCTTTGTGCTTTATGTTTTTTTTACCACTGCTTTTCCTCTTGCTTCCAGACATCCTGGGCTCTGACTGAGCACTGTACTAGTGTACAATATCTCACTATACAGTAAACACACAGCAGCACAACTGTGACAGTAGCTAAGAGACATGTGAGCTACTTCCAGGACTTGTTTGCATCTACAAATGTTCCTAATTGGAGGTCTGCTCTCACCTGTGAAACCTCACAATTCTAATGTTCATTAAGGTGGGGGCTCACTGTACCAAAATATAAAATAATATTTCTTAGGTATACTTTTCTCCTAGGTATACTTTACATACTGAGACACATCTGTAGGGTTCTCACAACCTTATTAGTGGAAAATTTGGAACAACTGAATGTTCATTAGAAGATGGATTAATAATGATGTATTCATGTGATCGAGCACAATCAGTAGTTAAAATGAATAAACTGTATTTGTACTATATGTCAACAGGAGTGGACCTCAAAACATAATATTGAGGAGGAAAGGAGAAGAATACGAACAATGTAACAGTATTCAATAATTTTAACGATGCAATATGTAACTATGTATGGTTTCAAATACATATATAAAGAGTAAATAAACAAAAACATGATCTACGAGAATACATACCAGACTCTTGATGGTGGTTTCTTGGAAGAAAGGTGAGGAAATGCATCTGTGGAGAGAAACACAGAAGGCTTCACCACTATTCATAATATTTTATTTCTTTACCAAAAAAGATTCAAAATGCCAAATTATTAATATTTATCAGTGATGGGTATTGGGTATAATCAGAAATGTGCTAGAGCTGGATTACACAAGAGAAGTGTGACTGTGTATATCTTTTCCCAACTTCTTATTTCATGCTACTTCCCAACACCAGTGATTTCGCGGTGGAAATTTACAATTAGCCATGGCGGAAGTATTTACACCACCACAGAAATCAGCAAGCGGTGCAAATCAGAAGTTTATTTGCTCTGATTGACACTAGTCAGCACACTACTGGATACAATAAAACATCTATAAAACTCATCTTGGTACTTTTAAATGATTATTAAACTTTTCAAAACAATAAAAAATTCTATTTTGTCTAATTTCTCATGATTATATCTGGCATAAACAAGTTACTAACTTTTCAACTCTTTTGTGTCTATATTTTTTCCACAATAATATTAAACTATGTGTACCACACTGACTCTTTCCATTGAAAACTATCATTAGTTCATCTTCATATCATTGCACTTTCCTTAAATGTATTTTTTACTTCTTATCATTATTTCATATAATTACCATTAACTTTATTTCCCTCATCCTCCCCCTATTAAATATTTAAATTGTCTACAATTCATCCATATTAAATAGGATGACAAGTTCGTTACTCCTTTAATATATCTTTCGCATGTATCTTTGCATATATCTCTGCTTTTTCTTTGGAATAAGTTTTAATATGTAAATAACACCTGAATCAAAATACATGAATGTTCTTCAAACTTTTTTTCTGATTACCTTTATAGAAACTAGTTATTCATGTGGAAGACTTCATACTATACATAATATACATTTCAAGCATAGTAAGGACTTAAATATACAAAACAAAATTTTGGAAATTTAAAATAAAATTTATAAAAATATCTGTTGTGATATTAGCTTAGGGAAGAAAGAGAAGCACAATGAACAAATGTAATAATAATTCAAGAATGTTAAAATGTATAATTTTCAATATACATTATTTAAAAAGACATGATAGAAGATAGAACACAGACTGGCAGAAAGTATCTACAAGTATATAATCTAAGAAGATTAAGATCTAAAATATAAGAACTTATAAATCAGAAAAGAAAAAGATAATACAACAGAAAAATAGGCAGAGAATACAAAAGGCAATTCACTGAATGGCTATTGAACTTCTAAGGTTACTCATAACAAACTCAACTATAAATCAACAAACTAGTTGTCCATCCATCAAACTGGTAAAAATTCAAGTCTGACATCAAATTTAACAAGGAGGTGGTTTACCTGAGATTCTCAGACATTGCTAATGAAAATGTGAATTCATTCAAACTTCTTGAGAAGCAATCTGCCAAGCAATTGTTAAAGTCAAGGATGTATGCTTATCAGGGTCGGGACACTGGTGAGTGGGGCAGAGTATCTAGAGAATAATATTTAAGGAAGACTTCTCTTTTGGGGTGTTACAGGTACAGGATTAGTATCTCATAATGCAAATTTCCTTAAATATTGCCCTCTAGATGCTTTCCTTATTTACCCAGGTCCTGCTCCTGATACACCCACAGAGCCTAAAAATCAATAATTCTGTGCCTGTACTTGTGTGTGTGTGTACTCAAAATTTTACCCATGTACCAAGAGAAATAACCATTCTGCAGGCTAAACTCTGTTTCAGGGTTTGCTTTCTGCAGAACCTATGCTGTGAAGTTGGGTGATTTCAGGAATGATGTGGCAAACTAATGTGGGGTTCTGGAACTGGGTCATTTGCTTGTCTTCCTGGCAAAGAGGAGCCAATCGCTAATAGAAAGTTGAGAACAAATAGGCCAGCTTTAAGTTGCTATTTAATAGAGTCCTGTCAAAATTTGTATCTACCTGTAGCCTTAGATGATGGCCTTATTTGAAAATGGGTTAATGTAACTAGCTAAGAATGTTGAGATAAAATCATCCTGAATTCAAGGTGGGATTAAAGTTAAAATGACTGCTATCCTTATAAGAATGAGCAAAGAAAAGACACAGGGAGGAAGGCCACTTGAAAATGAAAACAACTGACTGAATTATGCAGTCACCATTCCAAGAATCTTGCAATGCTGAAAGCCAGCAAAGGCAAGAAAGGATTCTTCCCTAGAGAATTCAGAGGGAGCTAGGATCTGTTCTCACCTTGATTTCAGACTTGTGGCACCAGAGCTGTGAGAGAACAAACTTGTTTAAGCCCTTGTTTGTGGCAATTTTTTAGAGTCAGTGCTAGGAAATTAACACATAGCCCAGCTATTAAAACTTTTACCAGAGGCAAATTGAGACTGTGTATTCGCTGAAGGAAATGCAGTTGCTGGTCTAAAGTACCAGGCATTTGCAAAGTTTGGAGAAAGCGATGATTGTAATAACAGTAGAAATAGAGAGTTCTCTCAAGGTAGACTGACACCTAGAAAAACGAAAACCCCAGAACAATTAACAGCCAATTGAGGGTCACACATGGAAGCCAGAGGGGGCTGCCTGCAGTGTAACAGGACTTTATCTCCTATAGGGCCTTTGTCAGAGCCACAGACCCCATAAAAGGCTCAACTCCCACCCAAGGCAAGGCTGCCGTGACAACATCAGGACCTTGGTGTGAAAGGACAGTACTCTGGGACTAAAAAGAGGCCATCCAATTGATTTCAGCACTCCCCTACCCCCATCTTGAGATGCCTAATTCCCTGGCAGCAGATGGTAAAGGAAAGAATTAAAAGGCTGGTGCAGGCAGGTAGCGTGGAGTGGGTAAGAGTCACGTCATTTATGGCAGCTCACCTGCAGCATGAGGCAAAGGCAAGGTTGCGCTGGCACCTGCTGTGCAGCCAGGTACAGACCAAACCACTCATTCCTCCAGCTGCCAGCAGTCCAGAGCTGACTGTCCATTTCTGAGGCTCTCCTGGTAACTGCCTAGCAAAGTCAAGCCCCAAGCCCAGGGACAGCCACTATCAGCAGCTGGTCAATCCTGGATTAGGAGACCGGGCCACCCTGGCTGTTTCTGAACGAACTTGAGGGGCCTTCCCAGCTCCACACTTCTTGCAGGGCTATCTGTGGCCTTTGGGTAGCTGCATCACAACCTCCTTGCACCCAGTTCTCACCCCTTACTCCCTTCAGGACACTTCCTGGGGTGCATCTCTGTCTGGGGACCTGTTTCCAGAAATCTCCTTGGGTCAGAGAGTGTTGTCGTCATCCTATGGAGTCTGGCTATTGTGTAAAATAGCAGGAATGATGAAACCAATATTTGTAACTCTGTTCACTAAAGACCTGACAGTTGAGAGCTCCATAAGCTGCTCCTAGTTTCTCTAAGTCATTTACTTTTATTTTTTACTTTTGCTGTTACTGAGGGATTGAATGCAAGACCTCACAAGCGTTAGTCAAGTGCTCTACTACTAAGCTGTATCCCCAGCCCTTTTTATTTTTTATTTTGAGTCAGGGTCTTGCTAAATTATACAGGCTGGCCTAGAATTTACAACTGTCCTGCCTCAACCTCCTGAGTAGTTGGGATAACAGGTGCACACTCTGTAACTGGCTTACTCATTTTTTGATAATGATTCTAGAACATCCTACTTTAATAGCTCCATGCACATTTGCATTTGTTAAATGAAAGACTTGTGAAACTCAAACCAGGCTTTACCCCACAAAGCCCTCCTGCCTATCGGGAAACAAAGGGCTCACAAGGGAGTCCAGGTTTACAAAGAATCATTCATGCTTGGAAATTGATGGGTTTAGCATTTTCAATGAGGTCACTTCATATCTTTAGGTTTTAGATCAGAGGACTGAGAACACACAGGTCACGGGACATTAGCTGGAAATAATGAAGCTTTCTGGAGAAGCTCTGAGACAGTGGCAAGGGAGACGCTTGATTCACAGTCCCTGCCGTGTGCGCTGTGCCTGCCAGCTTCCTCTAAACAGATGATCTGGGGGTAGATGTGCAGAGTTGAACGCTTTCTTAGCACAACACAAAAGGAATTCTCGTGGTGATGTGAGCCTGAGATCTAGCAGTTGTGCTACTGTAATCTGAAAGGCCCTGGCAGGCAACCTGATTCTTGTTATGGTGGCAAGGGCTCCAGCTAAGTGACAGTGGATACTGATCCAAAGGTGCCGCTCAGACCGCAGCTGAGCTGGGTCATTGCTCAGAGACTTGTCCAGCGTTGCTGGTGTGCAAACAGAATGTGTGGTTGTTGTGGCTTTGATGGAGGTGTGATCACTGTCAGGGTCAATTTAACTCCTTTCATGCTGACAAACTGAACAGAGAAGTTAAGATTTGGTGATAAAGGCAAGGGAAGCTATAGCTTTCAATACCCTCTCCCAACATCTAACTACAGTTAAAGCGAGACAGTGTTGTGGCCTGGAAGAAGCAAAGCTTAAGACAAGAGAACTTCATTCTATGATGTCAAGAAAGTGAAAGGCATCCACACAATGGGTAAAAATTTTGCAAATCATTCATCTGATGAGGGACTGGTATCCAGAACACATAAAAAACTTTTGCAACTCAGTAGTGAAAAAACCAAAGAAATTTAAAATGAGCAAAGATTTTTCTCCAAGGAAGCTATTCAAATGGTCCATAAGCCTATGAAAAGATATTCACTAACATCAGTCATTAAGGAAATACAAATGAAACCCAGAATGGCTAGACTTAAGAAGATAGATTAGCCTAAATGTTGGTGAAGTTATGGAGAAATTAGGAAATCAATTTTGTTCAACTGCTTTGGAAAACAAATTGGTGTTTCTTCAAAAGGCTAAGTACAGAATTATCATATGACCCTGCAATTCTACTCCTAGGTGGAAACCAAGAGAGATGAAAACACATTTCCATATAAAATCTTGCACACAAGTGTTCATTAGCAGCATAATGTATCACAAGAACTGAAAACAACCCAAATGTCTATTAACTGATGAATGAATAAACAAAATGTGGTACATCTACCTAATGGAATATTATTAGGCTATAAAGACTTAGAAAGTGCCAATGCATGCTGTAATATGGATGAAACTTGAAAACATAGGTGAGGTAAAAGAAAGACATTGCAAAAGGCTATATATTGTATAATTTTATTTCTGTGCAATTCCCAGAATAGGCCTACCTACAGAGACAGAAAGCAGACTTGTGGTTGTCCAGGGTTGGGAAATAGATAATAGAGAGAAGCATCTGATGAGTTGAGGGGTTTCTTTTTGAGGTGATAAAAGTGTTATAAAATTAGACTGTGGGAATGGCTACACAATTCTGGGACCATATTAGAGCCGCCAAACTGTAGACTTTAGATGAGTGAATTTTATGACGTGTAAATTGCACCTCAAGAAAAGGGTTAAACATTTTTTTAAAGAAGTAACTTCTTTGCGTGAAGATTATTATTATTTTTTTAATCTGCATGGAAAAGAATTACTCATTCTTAATCTCCCAATGCACAGCCTGGGTATCATGTTATACCCTGATGTCACCTCTTATGTGACTTCATCTGTGCATGTTTGTTTTATCAGCCTAGAGCGACATGTATGATGACTCCTCCAGCAGAAAAATATAAGGATGGAAAATTAATGGGAAAACTCTTTGAGGGCATATACTAGCTTGGAGTTACCTTTGCTATGACACTGAATCCTCTCTAAGGACCTGTTTCTTTTCCATCCTTATTCTTTATTATTTCTGGTGTCATTGTATTGCTTTCCAGTTAATATTCCTTTTCTACTGTAAGCCTGCCCTACCTCCCATCCAGGAGGAAAATAATTCCAAGTGAAGTTGTGTTTGCCTGGGTAACTTGCTCTGACTCATAGAATGAACAAAGTTGTAAGTTTAAGAGATTTTCCACACAATTTTTGTTTCCATCCATGAGGAGAAGTGTGAGCCCCAGACAGAGGTGTCTCCTCCAGCTTCAGATTGTGACCTCCAGGGAAAACAGATATGCTAGTGTCATAGGCCACTGGGTGTTTTTACAGAACACAGCATTATCATAGTGCAATCTGACTATATATCATTTTGTTTGTTCAGAAAACATGTTTTGAACTTCAACATCTTGGAATTCTGTGGCTAATCTTTAGTAAATAAGACTTCATGTGTTCTGTTCTTAGGTGTCTTATAGTGTAGAAAGTAACACAGAAAAAGGTACATATTACCAAAATACATATTATATGGTGAGTGACATGAGAGATGTAAAAGTACCAGAAGAGATTTAGAGCAGAAAAAGGTTATTTCTGACTCAGGGGCCTCACAGAACTTCTTAGAAGAGCTTGAGTTTTAAAATACATATATATACGTTTTAACCCAATATATCACCATAGGTAGCTACACAGGTATAATAAAATATAGAATAACATGAAGGTAATCCGAGCTGTTATGGCTTTTGTCTGGATGTCCCCCTGAAGCCTCATGTGGTCATAGGTAGGGCTTCATAGAGGTGACGGGATCTACAGTATGTGATGCTGGGATCAAGGAAGTGTGATTACTAAATTAATCCACTGATTGGTTTTCCATATTCTGGGTGTACAATGGAAAGGACCATCCTGGGTGTTAGTTCTACCCACTCTAAGGGTGCGTAGCATTGACCGAGTATAAGGGATAGAAAGAAGGGCATTTCTTGTCAGTTGCTGCTATTTGCTTGCTGCTTCACTACTTTGCTGCTTTGCTGCCTTCCTGCCTTCTGCCCACCATGAACTGTTTCTCTTCTGCCATGCCACCCTACCTTGGAGCCAGTCAAACATGTACTGAAACCTCTACAAATTGTGAGTTAAAATAAATCTTTCCTCCTTTAACTTTGGGTGTCAGGTATTTTGTCTTAGCAATGAGAAAAGTAACTAAGACACCAGCTCACTGGGAGGCTGAGGCTGGAGCAATGTAAATTCAAGCCCAACCTGAGCAATGCAGTGGCTTAATGAAGCCCTGTCTCAAAATAAATAAATAAATAAATAAATAAATAAATAGGTTCGGGAAGTAGCTTAGCACAAAAGCATTGGGTTCATTCAATTCATAGTACTAAAAAGAAGAGGATATGGAGGCGAGGGAGAGGGGAGGAGGGAAAGGGAGGAAGAGAAAGAGGAGGAGGAGGGGGAAGAGGAAGAGGCATTTTAATATATGAACTGTTTTAATTTCAGAGTTTGAACTCTAAGACACAGTTAATTGCAGTGCTTTCAAGCCTTTTCTTAATTGTGGATAAAAGACTTTGTTTTATTTGTCTTTGTTTATTTTTCTGGCAGGCTCATACCAGCAGTGGGAGGGAATTACTTGACCCAGAGCAGTGGTGCTTCTTCATGGGTAGATGAGCCAAGTTCACTTGAAGAATAAAACAATCCCACCGGAGGCAAGAGATAAAAAGCGAGGCTGGCCCATCAGCAAGCTGCCTCACCAAATTTCAGCACTGAAAAGGCTTCTTATACCCCGTCCCATCGTTGGGTAGGTGAACCATGGAGCTACAGGGAAACTGAAGAATTTACCAGTCATGCAACCTGCTAGTGGCAGCTTGGGGTTAAGGACAGGCCTCTGAATTCTCCATTCTGCCATTAGTTTTCTTTTTTTCTGATAGTTAAAAGCCTTGTTATATTTCTTCTCCCTTGCCTTGTAGTGAGGTCAATTTAAAAACTGCTTATAAAATTCAACAGTTCAGGGTCTATATCATGAGTGTCCACAGGATCTGAACAGTTAACGACCCTGGACCACAGGGGGCAGCTAGGACTTTCTTTAGGTGAAAATGATGCACAGGCATGATGGCCTATGGTGACCAGAACTTTTTCACGACTGAGTAATATTTTGAGTCAAGATTATTCAATAGCGTGGGCAAGACTGTTGCAGAGTGAGCCATGTGGATAAAGACAGAGATACCAGACCATGCACCTGTACTTAGAGAAAAGCCACTGATCTGATCTGGAGATATCTTCAAACTAGGGTAGGCTTCCTGCTGCCCATGGGGAGATGGGGAGGAATTCACCCCAGCAGGTACCAGAAATGTCCACATTCAAGGCTCAGGAAAGACAGTTCTCCCTAGATGCCTCGGCAGCTAAAGAACAACTGGAAAACACAGGCTTTCCCCAAGTGTCAACCCCTGCCCTAGTGGCATGCTGGATAAGACACTAAATTCACATCATCCTTCAGGGAGAGAGGGAAGGGGCAGGAACAACCCTAAAAAGACAGACATCCTCAGGACTGACATGATTTTTCAATCTTCAGGAAGAGAGGAGGTTAGGGTAGACTTTAGGTTTAATTATAGGAAAACGTGGGCAGTTTATAAGCAGTGGGTGCCCGTGTAAGTCATACACCACACAGGAAGGGAGGAACTGGCCCGAAGGAAGCTATATATCTTAGAAAGCCAGGTGCTTGGCTTCTTCCCAGATGTCTGTTTCTTTAGATAACTGTTCTGTTTCACTCCATTTGTTAAAATACAGTCCTGTGACATTTTCATTCACTGGTGCTGCAAGACCTAAGAAGAAATATTAAACCCAAAAGAAAA
This sequence comes from Dasyprocta punctata, assembly GCA_004363535.1. Lineage (NCBI taxonomy): Eukaryota > Metazoa > Chordata > Mammalia > Rodentia > Dasyproctidae > Dasyprocta > Dasyprocta punctata. The sequence goes on along the minus strand of RJWM01011825.1, from coordinate 24,031 downwards.
ATTGGCATACTCACTTTCCTCTCTGTTGAAGGGGCTGAGGTAATGTGAAATTTCCTACCAAATGTTTTGATTAAAACCTTCCTGTCCTCAAATGTCTTCTTGTTTAAAAGATATATTGTTACTACAGAAAATCTGAATGTACCTTTACCACAGTGTGCTGAAAACACCACAACTACACTAAAGAAATGAGAACTACAGAGAAATTATTCAGGCAACTTTGACAGTCCAAGCAGAACTTTTACTTAAATACAAAATATATATATATATATATATATATTTTTGAAATCCAAACAAGAAGATATGCTCTCCAATTACTTGCTGTCCAATTTAAGGGTGGCCACTGTATTTCCAGAAGAGTATAATATGTTGTATTGCAGCAGAAGGTTTGAGGAGACTGATTTTGGCATCTTTGAGAGACTCCAGTAGGAGCATTGGAGTGGACCTGTGGTTAATCCCCGCTTTACCAATAATTCCCGAGGAAGCCTGGACAAGTCCCTCAAGGAGGCCTGGACAAGTGGCTGCTCCACTTCATTTGCTCATTTTTTGCCCAAAGATGGGGCTCTTTGGTCATTTCTATGCCCTTTTTATGTCACACTCTTTGATTTTACTCTTTCTTAAAACTTTTAGCTTGACAATTCAGTTTTTTAATAATTTTACATTTTTTCCTCCTTATTGTATTTTGTGTCTTGTTTTACCTCCTAAATGTGTTTTGTCCAAAGTCCATTAGAGAGAATTTACTTATCTTTATAAAGGTTGATTTATCTTTGTGTTTATACACAAAAAAGTGTCTAATGGTGAAAGATTTCTAGTGAAGACTTTCTGCTCAGACCAAGGTTGATCGCAAGGGGTTGTGGGTCACTCAGGAAGAAAAAGCATTATCCCAGGGAAGAAGTTAGCATGATTTTCCATTTGGAAGAGAACCGGGCATAATCCAGCTTTTCTTAGTATGAATCATTGCCTGATTTATTTATTCATAATCTATTTATTGAAGCTTTATAGGCAGGTTCATTAATGTAGTGCTGCCTCTGGGGGAAGTTTACAATATTGGTAGTTTGCCTTCAAGCACAATTCTGCTAAATATAGGGCTCAGAAAATAAGTGCAGTTAGTGACTGTCTGTGAGAAGTGTGACAATCCAGGAAACCACAACATTACAGAGAAGAAAGAGGTAACCAGAAAGAAAAATCAGATGATTTTAAAAGATCCCAGAAAAGGAATTCAATAAAGTCCGTATAGATAAATTAGGAGTAGAATATCATATAAAAATAGAAAACAGGGATGACTTTGAAGAACTGGAAATTCAGTGGAAAGTGAGAAATTACTACACTAAATGAAGACCTTGAATTCAAGAAAACTAAATTGAAAAAATTCATAAGTGAAAGCCTTAACTGAATATCCTTTGCATTACCATAGTTTGATTTAAGCCTATATCACTGTATTTACTCTCATCTTGGCGATATTGTTACAGTATTAAATAATTTGTTAATTGTAATGCTTACTTTTCTTTGTCAATTTGATTGGCCTGAGAAGTGCTTAAGAAGTTAAACATTCTGAGTCTATCTGGCTGGGTTATGGGAGCATGACCTTGGGTACTGTATCTGGTCCCTGGTCCCTTCCTTCTGGGTCCTCTCCATCTCTGTTTCTTGGATGCCGTGTGTTGAGCAGTTTTTCTCTGCCATATCCTTCTGCTATGATGTTTCTGCCTTGGAGATAGATGATTATGGACTGAAACCTCTGAAACCATGAACCAAAATAAGCCCTTCCTCTTTTAAATTTTGTATGTTGGGTATTTTGTCTCAGCAATGGAAAGCTGATCAATAATATTAATTTTTTCTTAAAAGATATTTAAGCAAATTGTTAGTTATTAAAGAAGACATATTTGTCTGCTTTCTGGTACTATCACTGAACGCTACAGGCTGGGTAGTTTATAACAAATAAGGGGTTGTTCAGGTTGTAGTTCGGGAGGCTGGGAGGTCAAAGTGTCATGACTGATGAGGGTCTTTTGGTTGATGGGGATATTGCAGAGTCAGAGCCCTGAGGCAGTTTGCATCAAATGGTGACAGAACAAGCCGGTCAGGGAGAGCTTGTTTTTATAACAATGCTACTCAATAACCTCTTAATACATCAATTCATCAATCCAAGAATAGATTAATTCATTCATGAAGACAGAGCCCTTATCACCTCTTAACAATTTCTATGTGGTTCCACCTCTTAATACATCACAACAGGGAATAAAATTTAACTTAAATTTTGACAGGAATATTGAAACTATAGTACATATGTAAAGTAAGGGGCAGTTAATTGAAAGAATGAGATGGAGCTAAAGACAATACTTGCATTACCCCCCAAAACATTATTTTTCTTAAATCCATACAAATAGCATATATAAAGCAAAGTCTTATGATTATAATATTACAGATTATCTATCAGCACTTATAAAGTATTCTTAATGACAAATAAGCCACAATTCTTATAGCATTGAAGTTTAGAGCATTGAATATTTTGAAGAAAATTTGTGAAGCATCACTAGATACATCTTCATTATGATGAGTAAACCAAATAACAGAAATGAATTTAATATTTAAAGATGGAGGGATATTTCTAAGAAGTTACTTATATTATGCTGCTATTGATTTATTCATAAAGGATTTCACATTAAAATGTATTAGTGTCGTTTAACAAATTTCTGCCAAGGAATTCAAAAGGCAAGCAATTAGACCATTTTTTTCTGCACAAGAAGCCCATTAAAAGCAAGAGTTCTGTAATTCCAGGGCTTCAGGGTGGAAGTAACTCAGTGTCTTCCTTTCCAAGAGGGGTTTAATAGGATGCTGACCAAACCCGAGGGCTTAAGTAAATGCAGCATTGAAAACCCAGATTGTAATGCTATATGTTCTTTCTTCAGAGAAATAAAGAATGCAGTTGTTTTCTGGAAAAAAATTTAGACATTTCATGTAGCAATGACAGGAGTACCAGACAGGTGACGTGGCTTTCCCGGAGTCGTGCAGCTCGTGTAAACCAGAGCACCAAGTGAGCTGTGCATATTTTGATTCTCAGAGCTGTGTTCTTTTCAGCTTTGTCTTCCAAGCCCTAGTCAAAGTAACTCCTTCTTGTCGTGAGCTCCCCCATTTAGTCGTTCTGTCTGTCACTGCCAGGGCCTTATGCTGTGTCCCAGACTGCAGCGAAACAAGGTCCCCCACCAGGCAGCTCTTGCTGAGATCAGTGAAGTTTCCTGGTAAGGGTGGGATGGGAGCAGGGTACAGTACACACACCTTTTCCCAAGTACCCTTCTTGCTTTTGATCTTGCTTCTGCTGTTTTCATTAGTGCTCCAGAAAACCATTATCCTAGCATGGCGGGTGGGAGAGGGCAGGGGCTGGTGACTTCACTAAGCTTACTAAGCTGGACTTGTTCAAGTTGTTCTTTGGACTGGGCTCTCTCTCCATACAGCCAGTATTTTAGGTCTTTCTAAGAAATTCACACAACACTCCCTATTCTATTATTATTATAAGTTCACTTTCTTTTAGCCCATTGTTTTAAGAAGTAGTTCTGGGAAGAAGAGTTGAATGGTTTAAATGTGCAGCATTAGTTGAAAGAACCATCTTCATTTCCATGCATAAGGTTTGGCCATGTGATTGTAATAGGTAAGAAGCTGTACTGCTCCTACCTTACAATTGGCCTCTTTTTTTTGGGGGGGGGGAGGGGTGTGGACAATGCAAAGTTACATTTCGAGGTTTATAATCAGCCTTCCTGATCTACATTTCAAGGTTTCTTACTTTCGTTTAATATTTATTGAGCAAACTCCTTTGAACAAAGTGTTGAGCTAATGATAATAGCGTCTCTCACTGGCTGAGCACTTACTCCATGGCAGGCACCCTTCAGAAAGCTTTCCATGTGTTAGGATATTTAACTCTCAATAAAATCCCAAGTGATATTTTTATCTGCATGTGCACATAAAAGAAAAATCTAAAAACCAAGCTAAGGAACTTGTCACTGGGTAACTGGCAGAACCAGAACCCAAACTGAGCTCTGTGAATGGCACGAAAAGCCCACACCCCCACCGAGCTCAAGGCCTAAGCAGGAGACAAACTCAAACAATCAGGCTGATGTTTTCTATTTTGCATGGGGACACATGTGGGAGTTTGTTGTACTTAACCTTCTTTCTTCATTCGCTCTGAGAGGACTGAAAGTGTGGCAGCATGAACGCCAAGAAAAAGAAAACATTAACATCCAGAGTCTGACATGCAAAATAGGATTTTTCCATTACAAAATAGGCCTGCTTGAAAGCCAGGTACTATTAAGATCTAATGGGAAGTGAAGAAAGTTATACTATGCAGCAGGTTGGTGGCCCAGCCCACGGAATTCCACGTAGGGAAAGGGACACAGCAAGCAGGAAGGAGGGGAGCCAAGCCCTCTTTCTACTCAAGGGATTGTGGGAGAAACTTTCTGACACAGCAAGTTTTATGTCTGATGGACTTTGAAAATCTTGGGGGCTGGAAAATTCAGGACTCTGGCAGAGGGTCCTGTCACAACCTGGATGTCCCAACATAGAGCAAAGGCAAAACAGCACGTTCAGACAGCGAGAGGCTTTCATCTTTGCTCCTGAGCTTCCTACACCTCTCATTGGGCCCGTATGCCAAGCTGAGAGGCAGCATTCTCCCTCAAAGCGGAGCTAGGGTAGCCACCCCAAGGGCAGCCAGGATGGAAGAAATACAATGACTTGGAGGAAGCCACGCTGGGGTGACTCAATCAGCAGAAAGAGGCCTCTAGTATTTTCTGAGTTGAGCAGCTCCTTGGAGCTAAAGAAAGAATCTCAGGGAGCAAGGCATGGCTCCGAGGACCTGCACTCCTCCAGCAGAGGAGGCCATCGTCCCTCATCCCATACACCCCAGAGGGTGGGATTAGGGCACCTAAATAGACAATTTTTCCAAAGGCTAGCATTATCAATAGAGGTTTAAATGTTGGATGAAACTCAGATGACAAAGCTGGTGTGAATTTGGCGACCTTACTTCCTAAAGCAAGGAAAATGGAAGTGGAAGTTGTCAATTCATGCTCAAAACAACCATAAAAAAGTTCTTGCAAGCTGAGTGGTACTTTTTGTTAGAATAATAAAATATTGCTTCCTTTGTGTCCTGAGCATTTTACACCTAGTAGCTCATTCAAGGCTTACCATGTCCCTATAATGGGATGCAGAGAGGCTGAGTTATTGACTCGAGGTCACCCACTGGCAAGTGGCAGGGCTGGAAAGGAATCCAGGCTGGCTCTGGGGCTGACACTTTCAAACTTCGTAGTACACTTTGCGTCTCCCAGCTGAGAAACCATGATGCAACCTACTCTACCTGTCTGCAGGGCAGATTTGTTAGGGAAAGTGCCATATGCGTTTGGAGAAGGAAAACAAGGGGGTTAAAGACAAGCAAAGGGAGCACAGCCTCAGGGAACATGTGCCTGCGGAAGAGCAACGCAGCTCACTTCTTAACATGCAAAAGAGGTACATCTAAAGGCCCGCGAGGATATGACCCTATCGCTGCTGCTAAATGGCACACTGGATATCCAAGATTTCTCTCTTCTGACCAAGAACCAAAATGTCCTGAGATGTCTCTGCACTTTGATTTAATTTCCACCATTGTGCACACTTCCTTTTTGTTGGTCATTTTTCTAAGAGAAACAGCTCTCATTACTTCATCAGAACAACTCCACAGTGACTATGAAACAACCAAGTACAACTGGTTAGAAGTGCTCAGCATCAGTAGGTCTCACCCGCCACCCGCCCGACCTAGGGATCACTGTCCTTGCATAACGGTGACTCAGGTTCAGCTGAGGAACTCACAAAGAGTTAGTGCCAGAAAACTCACTCTGAGAATGTTGGGAACCTACTCTGTACTGCAGGCTCCACTTGGTGAGGAGAATAGCATGAGAGGATGTTGGGTGTTGGTGGAGGCTGTATTACAAAAAGCCCCCACCACCACAATCTCAGGGAGGTCAAGGAGGAAGAGGGAAAGGGGGACCAAGGAAGGACCATTAGAACATGGACATTTCCTCAATGTAGGAACTGATCTGGACAATTTTTCTTGCTGAGGATATTTTCTTATACATTTCATGGTCATTTACACTTCTAGTTTTGTGAATTATGACCATATTTTGCTTTTTAAGTGAATATTGCCTTAGTTAATTTCTCATTGCTGGGACAAATTGCCCAACATTCATAAGTTAAAGAAGGAAAGGTTTATTTTAGCTCACATTTTGTATAGGTTCCAGTTGGCTGGCTCCAAGGCCAAGGGACATGGCAGAGGAGAAACAGTCTGTGGTAGGGCAGGCAAGCAGCAAGCCTCTCTTCCCTTTTATTTCACTCAGGGTCCAAGCTTATTGCTTGGTGCCACCCATACTCAGAGTGTGCTTCCCCACTGTCCACACCCAGAACTATGCTAAACCAATCGATAGACTAATTCAATTGTCACACACCCTCAACTCATATTCATACACCCTGGATCCAGGGATCTCCGAAGAGTCCCACCTATGAGCACATGAAGCTTTGCAGGGACAAAGGGACACAAGCTATAGTAAACATTTACCTGTTAAAACGATTTTAAAGACCTTCTAATATTAAAATACTAACCAAAAAGTGTTGTGGATGTTTTGCTCAGTTTGTTACATCTCCTACATTTATTTAAACTCTTTAATATTAAAAGTTTAAAAGACCTGTGTTGGGAGGCTGAGGCAGAAGGATCGTTGTGAGTTCGAGACCAGTACAGGCTACAAAGTGAGCTCAAGGCCAGCCTGTACTGCATAGTGAGACCCTGTCTCAAAAAGACAAAAAAAAAAAAATCTGTAATTATACCTATATATTTTCCTTTTATGTTTCCCTGAGGTTTTTTAGTTCACTTTTATTATTATAATAAAAAGTTCCTTCTCATCCAACTCAGAAAAATAATCTATATGTGCTTGTATCTGCTTCCTTATTCCGTGGCAGCTTCCAGCTGAGGTTAGACTCTGGGCTCATGAAGGTGAAACTGAGTTCTTCTTTTGCTCTCCCTGCCTTCTGTTTCCTCCTTCGTCATGAGCCAGGGATTCCGCAACCCAGTGACAGCAGCACTTTCCCCACTATGCAGACGGGAAAAGTGATATTAGAGAGGCGAAATGACTGTTGCAGAGGTGCCCAGGAGGTGGGAGCTGGGAGACGATCACAGTTTGCTTGTTTTCACAATTGCACGCACACCCTACTGACGCTGATGTGCACGATGTCCTTGTTTCTTTATGATACTGCAGAATACGTTCTGCCAGTGTTTTATCAGGGACGTTCACATTATGGTCAAAAGGAAGAGTGCAGTGCAGTCTGCCTTTCCGAAATGTTCTCTAACTTTGGTTTTTGAAATATCCCCATGTCCGGATGATTCTCAAGCCTCTGATGTCATCTGGGACCTTGGTTATTATCTCTGACTCATTTCAAACGCCAGATGACCAAATGCCCGAGGTCGGCACATACTCCCTATAGCAAGATCTTGCAGGAAAGCGGGCTGGGTAGAGAGCAGAGCAGATCAGCCCAAAGAACAGCACCTAACAGTTTCCCTGTTTATCAGAAATGAAACATGGGCACCGTTAATGATGACAAGCTCACACACGCACACACACACACACACATACACACACACACGTGCACACCAGCCAGGCTGCTTGAGCAAGACCAGTGACTGTTGGGAGGTGGCTCGGGTTCAGTTCCGTGCTTGTGTTTTGCATTTAACATGATTAGAAACAGCTGGAAAGTCAGAACACTTGAGTCACCTTTCCAATGAAGCAGAGGGAAAGAATGTTCGCGGTGACGTAACCCTAAGTTACCATCCTGGTTTGCTTCAGATGGGAAAGCGATTTTCACTGAAGCCCCAAACTCCTGTTTCTTTTAGTAGTCTTCTTTATGTCTATTCAGACAATAGATAATATTGCCCCCTGCTGTTAACTACTGTGACAATATCACACAATCAACATTCTTCTTATCTTTACAAACGGTTTCTTAAAAGTACATACCAAACATTCCTAATTCAAAAACCAAAAATTCCGCAAAATGACCCAAAATTCAAAATTTTTGAGAGCCTCTGATCTGACCTCATATAATAGTTTATAGTGAAAACATAGATACACTAAAAGTATTGTGTAAAATTATCTTAGATGTGTATGAAACATAATTTCATGTTTGGCTTGGTCCTATGCCTAAAATATGTGTATATATATATATATATATATATGCAGGTGTGTTAAAATTTTTAAAAACTTGAAATTTAAAATGCTTGTGGTCTCAAGCATTTCAGATAAGGGATACTTAATCTACATGCATATTCATACAAAATTCTTAACAAAGAAAAAGAATTCTTTCCATTATTAAGTCATAGACAAATGAGAGAGAAGTTTCTTTAGAGAGCTGGAGAAGTCAGAATTGGCTCAATGCTGTAGATACAAGAAGAAATGTGAGCCTGAGAGAGTGAGACTGCTGCCCGGCTCTGCTGGGAACTGTTTTGGCTTCTGTCCTGGGAGGAGTCACTGTTGGGGGCCCAGGCTGCTCCCCAAAGCCAGGTGCCCCTGTGCACAGGAGCCCCTGCTCCCAGTCACACCTAGGAAGTTGTCGCTCTCTAGCCTCAACTTCTTGATGGTGTCTAGTTCTACCACAGAGAAATTGAGAGAATTTTTTGCTATACTTTTCTATTTTTTTATTTGCATAGTGTTAATTATTAAAGTGATTAAAACTTCGAGTGTTTTGTCAGTGTAAAACAGTACAACTTCTGACTTGTGCTTAAAACAAATTATGGGAGTGTAGACTGGTACAACCACTGTGGAAATCAGTGTGGAGATTCCCCAAAAAACTAGGATTAGAGGTCCCATTCAACCCTGCTATTCACCTTCTGGGCATTATCCCAGAAGAATGAAAACATCATACCACAGTGATATATGTGCACCCATGTTTACAGCAGCACAATTTGTAATAGCTAAATCCTGTAAACAACTTGAATGCCCATCAACCGAGGAATGGATAAAAAAAGATGTGGTATTTTTATACAGTGGAGTACTACTCAGTCATAAAGGATAAACTTGAGACTTTTATAGGTAAATGGAGGCAACTCGAGTACTCACAAGTGAAATAAATCAGACTCACATGTGTAAATACCATATTGTCTCCCTGGTGTAAGAAACTGAAAGAGTAAATAAAGTATAAATATACAATACATAGTGAAATAGGTAGAAATTGTTCAAAAGGAAAAAGGAACTAAGATGGGTGAAAGGGGAAAGGTCAGTAGGGAGGAGAGTAAAAATGCAAGGCGGTTATATTATCAGAGTCTCTTAGTTCATCAAAAAGGAGAGTTTGTACTGGAGAAATTTTTATGCCATATCTTATACCCTGAGCAACTATTTTAAAGATACAACATGTAATGTATTAATTATTGTTATTTTGTCATGAAATTTTGTTTTATGTTTTTCCCAAAAAACAAAATTTTAAAAAACCAAGTTGCTTCTCAGTGATAAAAAACTAATCATGCTTAATTTTCAAAAGTAAAACTACAGAAGAAAAGACAGAGAGAAGGAAATAGAACGCTATGTTCCCACTACTTCTCAGCATCTACCATCACTGAATTGCCGTGCTTCTCAGGATACGAAGCACAGTAGCTTCCTGTGTTTGTCTCTGTCTTCTCTCTTGTTGTCAATTTAATTTTCTTTCTCAACCAGAGAACTCACCTAGTGAATCCCCCACCCCAACGTAGATAGGACCCAAGAGTGAAGGGTGTGTGGGTGCAGGGACACCCCGCTTTTGAAAAGATGTTGATATTGATAGCTCATTGAGGCCAGAGATCGCCACACAGCAGACATAGAATCCTTAGCAGTTTCCTTCTTCCTCTCCACAGCAATGATTCCACACAACCATCTTTGAGCAGCAAGGGGATACAGAGATGAGGCATATGGAAGGACTTATTTTACAAACCTCACAGAGTTTTCCATCACCAGGCTTTGAAAGTTCTAGTTGCTGCACCAATCCCAGTCCCTCTTGCCGAAGTCTCCCGCACCATCCCACCTAGATCGTTTTAAATCCTTCTGCTGGTGTGGCAGAGACCACCAAACATCACATCCGTTGCCAACAGCAAAACTACCATGGGAAGAGACGTTTTCCTGTGCCAGACTCCTCCACCGTGTCTTTCCTGCCTCGGAGCCAGCCATCTATGGACCGAGTCCTCCAAACACTGTGAACCAAAACCACTCCATATGTGGTGTTGGATATTGTGTCCTAGGAAATTAATGAAGACAGAGGTTCTCTCAGCTAGCTCTATGATCTGATATTTTTTTTCTCCTGGAATAAAGATTGGATCATATTATTTCCTGATTTAAAAGTCATCGAGGGTGAGCCATTATCTAAATAATGAGCTTTAAATGCCTGACCTTTGTGGACAATCTGGTCCAACCTACAAATATGGACAAAAATCTTGATGTTCTGTATATTACTTACATCCTAAACTGCAGTCATATTGACTCCTGGGCTGTCTCCCAAACAGTACTTCTGGACAGCCTGCCCTTCCCCTGTGGTGAGTGCGGTGCTCTGGTGTTCTCACTATGCCACGGCCCGCAGTGCGTTCCTCTCCTCTACACCTTCTTCCCTATCCTCCAGGACCCAGCTCAAACATGGTGTTTATGAAGTTGTGCCCAGCTCCACGAAACTTCACTGGCCCCCGTATTCATGTGCCACTGTGTTGGGTGAGAGCTCTCCTTTTGAAAGTCTCCTACCATGGGCTGTATTTACGCATCTTTTTTGGGTGACTGGTTAGGTACTTGAAGGCCTCGTCATGGCATACCCTTCTGTAGCCAGACACCTGGATATGTGCATGTACAACCTAAAGAGTCTACAGCTGTGGCCATAGGGCTTTAGAAGTGGCATTTGCCCTTCTGTGATTTCTGTCTGGTTCACCTTACCAGTTTTGGGAATAGCTGATGTTTCTCAAGCAAAAGGTTAGTTAAGGCAGCTCTGAGACAAATCTGCCTGCTCTTTTCTCCACAGTCAGAATGCTACCCATGAAACTCTTCTACAGTAAAGTTTTAGAGCTAACACTCAATACCACCAAAAATGCCTGACATACTAAGTGCTCATCAAAAGCAGGTTGATAAAAAGACTAACAGTTAAAAGTGAAAAACACTTTTGTTATATGTGAGGCAATAACCTGAACATTTGTACCCATTGTTTTATTCATTCCTTATCAGAACTTTCATGGTGAACGTTATTAAAATCTTCACATAACAGTTAAAGAAATGAGGACCCAGGATAGTTAGGGGTATCCAGGTTGATATCACTGATAAACACAGTGGTACTTTAATTTACCAATTTAATTTGTTTTATGGTTTTGGGGAATGGCTGTGATATGTGGGAAAAATGGCTGTGGTGGCATTTGTCCCTCAATGGGGAGTTTGTGCACAGAAGCAAAATTCCGCGGAATGCTTTTGTTTGCAAACTGAATTGTTTGCAAACAGAAGCATTTGTGAACCAAGCTATTACTTGGATTCAATAATATTTTAACTGAGGCTCTCCAACACCAGAGCCTTCATATTGATTAAATAAGAATTACTCCAAGTTGGTTCTAATCATCCTAGTAACACTCGAGTACAAATATCACCTCCTGGGGAAAAATCTACTTGAGAGTCAGGTCTCTGAAAAGGGTGAGAGCTGCTGAAATAGGTAATTTTCTGTAACAGACATGATTGCCATTTTAAAGTGGCCAACGTGGTGACAGCATCCTACATTTCAACCTATTGCTCTCTGTGCTGTGGCACTGTGTGCGCAACTCTATCGCCTACAGAACTGGACCCAGCCCCAGCTCTGCTACTCCCTAGCAAGTTAATCTCTCTCCTCTCCCATTTTCTCAAGAGACAATTGGGGGACACACTAGGTATGCTTTGCAGTGTGGTTGCGAGGCCTGTGTGTGTTTGTGGCTATGCACATCAGACACCCAGCAACCTCACGTTAGTATTGCTCAGTGAACATTAGTGATGCTGATCACATGACATCATTATGCCAGAAGGAAGCTCATTACCAGTCTCAGCTGCCCTCTGAGGACCTAGTGGGGCTCAATGGAGGTCAGGCACATCAGGGTTAAGCCCATTCCAGGCTATGCTATTAATTTATGAGAGGCCTTGAGCAAAACAGTGTGACCTTCCAGGTCCATGGATAATAATGTTCCAGTCAACTGCAGCTGATTGGTCATGCTGGCAATTTCAGACTCTATTTTTAAATCACATGTATAAAAAAATGCAAATAATTTGGTACTGTGCAATCTATAAAAATGAAGCACACGTGTGGCCTGCTGTGTAAAATGGATTATGCATTTTAATGATAAATTGATATAATATTTAATCAATATTTAAATAAGCAAATTTAAAATGTCCAAACACTAAAGGGCTTAGGACATAATCAGCTTTTAGTTACGTGGAGGCCTATGATTCAGACTGAGTTTCCCGTTTTTAGTCTACTTACTTAGAGAAAAAGGTAAGATGAAGGAATAAATACCATCTATTTAAAGTCTGAAGAAGATAAGAGTTGTACAGGTAAAAGTAGGCCTTAGAGATACTGAACAGTGTAGGTGGTCCCTGCTCATATACTGCAATATGTTTCTAGAAACCAGATGAAAGGAATCTCCATAAAGCCCTGCCAGCAGCTGCTGTGAATTTGTCTGCAACTCATTAGTGAGCAATTCTTATTTTCCCAGGCCACTTTTCACCAAAGCCGTGGTAGTAATAATAAGAAAACCCCAGATTTTAGGCAGTGCCAGCATTTCAGGTGTGCTAATTTCAGTATGGGAGAAATTTTTTATATGTGTTTCTGATCCCTGTGATCCCAGCACATCCCTGGGGATACCATTTTCCCTATTAAGGAATTGGTGTGAAACTGGGTGGAATGCGGAGGCTTTAAAGCAATGCAGGCCTGCAGCCAAATTCTGATTCCACTCACTGTGTGATGCTAGATCAGCTGCTCTATAGCTGAGTTTTGTTTGCATTGTCTACAAATTCATGAGAGTCATGCCTGACCTGAAGCCGGTTCTGAGGCCCAGTGATTATCAAGGCATTAAGTGGGCCCTGATGCACCCTTGTTGCCATTCAAAAAAGTTAATTAGCTCCAGAGCATCTCATTGTCTTCAGCTCGGGATGTTTTGGTAGACTGGCAAGCCACAGCCAAGATGGCGCTTTCAGTGCCTGCAGCTCAGCTCCCTGGTCACCAGGTCTTACTGGTTGCTCCACTGTTGCTCTTTCTATCATTGCTGCTCCTGCCTCACCAATCTTAGGGTCGCTGTGACACACAAAATTTTATTTCCCTCATTTGCAGCTACCCAAGCAACACGGGAGATGATCATGCTCCAAAAGTCAGCCTTGAGCACTCTGGCTGGCCAGTGACGTTAGCTCATTATTTACTTACACTCCAGGTGCACAGTTGTATCATGGACAAAGTGTTTCACTGCATTTATTTACATTTCCATTCATTAACAAAAACCCCAGTGGTATATGTTTAAAACACCTTGCTACAGTTCCTGTCCTGTCCACAGTGGGAACCACGCAATAGCATGAAGTTATCAAACACTTAAACTGGCTGCTGAGAGCTGAGGTGTTACAGAGTAAAACACGCACTGGATTTCAGGCCTCACACATAAAAAAGTAATTAAAAATATTTAAATACATTTTTACTGGTTTCCATAAAACAAATCATTAAAATTAATTTACACTTTTTCTTTTTCCTTAGGTCAATATAACTACTTGAAAAATTCTAATGTGACATGCATTGTGTTTCTATTGTGCTAGAAAAACATGAAAAGCAAACATTAATGGTTGCCGAAATAACTACAGAAGTCAGTAGCTTCAGTCCTGCAGAGGCAGCTTTTCTTGGAAAAGACCAAGGAATGTGATTACTTATGGCTTGAACAAGCTCTGTAGCCTTTTCAGTTATTTTTCTTTCATAGTGACTATTTTGTCATGATTGAGCCCTTGCTTCACTTTATGGGATAAAGTCACAGATAGATGGTTTCCAACTGGCAAAAACAACTAAATATCATGTTGAGCGTTTTCTTTTAGGAGACTATTGCACAATAATCACCAGCTGATAAGTATTTGCCATATCTTAATACAGAACTTTCCATAATGGAGTTGTATATGTTTTATATAGCTGATCGTCCAACTCTTTTTGTATAGATTTTCCATTATTTGGGGTGTTATTTTACAAAGTGTTTTGGATTAGTCACTTTGTTTTAAAATTTCCAACTTGTCAAGAATGAGTCAAATTCAGTAATTAATGCAACGATTCCCTTGAAATTTCCATTATTTTCATTCTGATGTTGAAAGGTACATGTTTCACTAAAAGAAATTCATATAGGCAAGATTCTTTTTACATATCAAAATAATACTATATTTCTTTGTTCTTCAAAACATTGACCTAATATGTTCTTATGTGACAAATATGTACTCCAAGTGACTGGACTCCTTTCTTGTGCTTTATGACTTTTGAAGCTTCTTAATATTCATCCAACAGAAGAGCTGCCCTAAGGAACGGTTGTTTCATTGAAGACAACTTATGAACAAAACGGCAGCAAACTTGGAATAGGCCAGCCAGAATCTCATATTAATTTGATTACACAAAAGCTTGTTTCAGGATACCTATTTTTAAAATGTCTATTTTATATGCTTCTATGCTGTGTTTGATTTTCTTTATATTTTTACAGGATGATAATTTGGGAGACAAAACACTGTTTTCAATAAGTGATGTAATAAGTCATAAAAGAGGCCATAGCATTTACCAGTAAGTTTATCAACATGAATTAGCAATTGTCTTTGCGTACTCTTTGTACAAATTGTGTTTTAGTCTACTCTTCTACTTTTCTCCACTTTCCAATTAAGAGTATCCTGATCTTAACAATTATTTTTGAACTTTTCTGTGTCAACTTCACTACAGTGGTACCTGGGTTTACAAACCTAATTATCTCCCCAGTTTTGGTCACAATCTGTAGTGGATGAGAACTGAATCAAATTTTCCTTTACGGTCAACACTGAACCTAACCACTGAATTTGATTCGGTTCCCAAGCAATTTGGTTTCCAGCCAGAATCAGAAAATATTTTTTTAAATATTTTATTAATAATAAAAGACAAAGCAGAAGAGAATCCCCCATACTTACTACATTGCCTGCTGTAAAGAGATGCTTGGGTTGCTGACCAGAGGCCTGGCCAAATCTACAAAACAAAAGTTGGTTGATGTTCCTTGGTTGCTATCAATCCAGCCAGACCTCCGAAACAGCAGGTTGCTTACGGGGTGGGGGGGGTGGATGGGTGGGTGGGGGTGGGTGGGTGGTGGTGTTGTCCCTGATTCCAAGCCCGCGAGCCGGTGCCGCTCGGGCCGGGCGGGGACCCCTCACAGGGCCCTTCTCGTTCTCCTCCAAGGTCCTGGACTCGGAAGGCAGTCCATATTGAGTCCTGATCGGTGCCTGCGCCGCTCGGCCAGAATCAGAAAATATTAAGTTTGTAAACTGAGGAACCACCGTATATGAACCTTAAAGTATGTTTACAGTGATATATAGGAGTTTTTGACACCCAATCTCTATGAGTCTTCCTTCAGTTTATAGTTTGTGCTTCCACTGGGCTTCCTGGGCTGCTTCTTTCTTATTGCATTTCAATTTTACTGTGAATAATACATCTGAAGAAGCATGCTAGCCTAATTTGAAATTCAGGCATGCACAAGAACTTTTCAAATGCATTCTTCATATAGTTATGCTGCTGCTTTGTTGCACTAAGCTGTATTACTGGTTAGTAAAATCGCATTTCTGCTATACATGTTGACTAATTAATGATTGAAATCAGGGTTTCATCATTTATGTCAGTGACTGTTTTCCATGTTGTTTTCCCTGGCACTATCACACATCTTTAGATAACATACAGTAAGATATTCTGAGACAGTGCACTATGATAGGCATAGAACTTGGCACACAGATGTACTCCTTTACTGTAGTGCTGGGTTAGGTCTGTGTCCTACCCACACAGGAAGTCTGATCAATTCATTCCACCAGCTCCCACTAACAAAAAGATTATGCAGGACCCTCATTATTTACACACTAGGTTTTTAAATATTTTATTTTATTTATTTTGGTATGTTCCTGACAGAAGATCATGTCCATTTGGGCCAGGTGAATTGAAAATAGGGTCCTCTACCTATCATTTCACATGTTTGGTAATAGTAACCATTTTCCACAACCCAAATTCTGTTTCCACATGTTGAATCCCAGTTTCTTTCCTACCATCCATTGCACCCTGTGCTGGTCTGTAAAATGTGTCATTTTTCACAATATTGACCTCTGATTCTGCACATTGCATCACGGGGTCTTGTGGTGGGTTCAAGAGGTTTCCTGAACTCCACTATCACACTGAAACAACCAGCAGTAACTTAATCCTACACAAAGGTGACTATATACCCCATAAATATATCCCACTGAACCCAGGTAAATGTATCCCTCTCTCAATTCCACTTCCCCTTTAACAGAAGCTTTCCATGAGGACTCTGAACACACCCAACATGAGGGAAGGAGTGTGAAAAGAGAGGCAGAGGTCCTCACCAGTAGTGCTCAAAATATCTTTATAAGATTCTTTTGCATGTCTTACAAGAACATTTAACCATATAAAAACATTTCTAAGGCCTATTCTGGGGTCTTGGAAGCATCAGGCTCATTTTCTCCACAATCATCCTCCACTAAAGTCAACCCTTGGCCAGCATTCCAGGATATGACCCACATTTCTCTGTTTGCTCCTGTGTGAAGATGTGTCCCATACCCATCCATCAGACTCCCTAGTTAGGTGTGGGCATCTTCTGCCTCCCCTTTTCTCAGTAGGTTTCATCAGAGTTGAAAAGCACTGCTACCAAGTTCTTCCTCACTTCCTCCCAAGTGGACTGCCACCTTGTGATGTCAGTTTTCCTCCTGGCTCGTTCTGATAGCCCAGGCTGCCTCAAGTGTCTCTCTATTCATCTTCTCTGATTCCTGCTCTGGGTGAAACCAGGAGACAGAAGACGTTGGGTAGATAGGAAATGTGTCGGGTTTAAATGAGTTAACAAACAAAGGGCCCAAATAATTAACTTAAATAAACTGACTATTAGGTCCTAATGGTATGCAAGGAACAAAGTACAGGTCCCTAAACAAATGGAAGAAGCCCTGGAGGAAGAGAAATACAAATGAGGCAGCTTGCTTTCCAGATATCACATTCACCTTCATCAAAAAACTGTATAAGAAACACTGTATAAAAAGCCAATGGACTTAAACATCTATGATGTCCACCTTGCAGAAACCCTCCTCAATAAGCAGGGAGATTTTCCTTTTCTCCATTCTACTAAATTTACATAGAGTCACTCCCACTGCTTGCTGTGTGTTATTTTCTTGGCTTTAATCTTCACTGCCCAGAAAACAAGGACCCAGAACACAGCACAGGAGGAGCAGGCTACTGATGTGTTTTTCCCATGTGCTAATCAACATGGCTCTGAACAGTGCCTCCCTTCAATATTGATTTCAGTGTTCTCTCAATACGTGGCCAAGTTGAACCTCCCGCTCTTCACATCCCAATTCTCCCCTAATCAGCCTTTAATACGTCATTCCACCAGCCCCTTTAACTCCACCCCTGTCAATTCCAAATAGAGCCAGAGGCTTTTCTTTGTTCCCTTCAGAGGGTGCTTGCATCTCTTCAGCAGCCCTCCTGTGTCCGCAACAAAGGACTCTTTTCTTTGTTTCTCTGTTCTCTCTCCTTTTTCTCTCTCTCACGTCAGAGGACCAGTTACATGAGTATGGAAAAATCCATTCTTAAGTGGGAAAAGAACATGAAAAATCAAGCACAATTTCATTAAGCAAAATTCAAAATGGCAAACACTGGAAATCAAGAATGTACTCAGTCAATATGTTCATTGTGGGCAGAAGGAAACTGAAGAGCCTAGAAGATGGAAAGACTTCCCATGTTTTTAGGTTGGCAGAATTAATACTGATAAAATGACCATATTATTGAAAATTATCAGCAGATTCAATGCAATTCTCACCAAAATGACATTCGTCAAAGAACTAAAGAACAATCCTAAAATTCTTATGAAAACAAACAAGACCCAAAACAGCCAAAGCAATTTTGAACAAAAAACAATGATGGAAGTATTACAAAAACACATTTCAAATATACTACAAAGCCATAGTATGAAAAAGAGCACAGCATTGTTACAAAAACAGACACGTGAACTAGAATAGAATACACAGAAATGAACCCACAAAGTCTCAGTCATTTGATTCTAAGCAAAGGTGCCAAAAATATGCACTGGATAAAAAAAACTCTCTTCAAGAAATTGTGCTGGGAAACCTGGATATCCATATGTAATAGATCGAAATTAAATATCTATACTGCACCCAATACAAAAGTCAATTCAAATTGGATCAACAACTTTAGTGTAAGGTTTGAAACATTGAAGTCTGCTGGAGGAAAACATAGGGTAAACACTCCAACATGCAGGCAAAGGCAACAACTTCCTGAATAGGACTCCAATGGCACAGGAAAAAAAATAGCAAGCATTGACAAATGAGATTACAACTAAATAAAAAGCTTTTGCACAGCAAAGAAAGCAATCAACAGAATGAAAAAGAAAGTCTATAGTATGAGAAAAACTCTTGGCCAGCCATTGTTCCAACAGAGGATTAATATTTAGAAAATAAAAAACACTCAAAAAAACACCAAACAAAAAAATCTAATCAATGAATAGTCAAATCAACTGGACAGATGTCTCAAAAGATATACAAATAGACAATAAATATATGAAAAAAATGTTCAACATCTTGAGTTATCAGAGAAAAGCACATCAAAACTATATTGACATTCTCTCTCACCAACGGCAGGTGAGAATTGCTATCATCAAGAATACAAAAAGCAATAAATGCTGAGAAGGATGGGCCAGGGAAGGAGTCCTTGTACACTTTTGGTGAGAATGTAAATTAGTACAACCACCCAGAAATTAGTATGGAAATTCCTTTTAAAAACTAAAAATAGAACTACCATTTGATCCAGATATACCACTCTTCATCATAAATCCAAAAGAATTAGAGTTAGCATGCTATAGAAGTACTTGATGCTGGCACCCCCATAGTATTGTCTTTTGATTCACAATGGCAAAGCTATGGAAACACCATAGCAGCCTGCAAACTGATGAGTGGAAGAAAGAAAATGTGGAGTATTTGTAATGGTTGAGACATTGGGTCAACTTGAGAAGTTTAGAAGCTTAACTAAGTAACTCAGCAGGGGTCAAGGATCCTCACTTTGTAAATATCCTGAGCCTGTGCAAGAGGAGGGCAGGGAGATGACGTGAGTGCTACACCCACCCCAGGGCAGATAGCATGCTTACAACATGAGGGAGAAAAAGAGGCTTGCCTCCCACTACTTTTGCTCTTATTGCTTTTGCTGTCTTCTCCCACTTTAAACTGTTGCCCCTGTGCCATACCACCCTGCCTTGGAGCCAGCTGATTATAGACTGAAACCTACATGACCTGTGAGCTAAATAAACCTTTCCCTCTCTCATTCTGAGTGTTGGGTATTTTGTCCCAGCAACAAGAGAAAAGTAACCAAGGCAGAATCATTCTGCTATAAAAAGTATGATATTATGCCATTTATAGGAAAATGCATGGAACTGTAAGTCATGTTAAGTAGAATAAGCCAGACACGGAAAGATAAAGATCACATGTTTTCTATCATATGTGAATAAGAGGAGTTGGACAATGAAAATACAAGGGAGACTATTAAAAAAGAGGAAAGAAATGCGGACAGGGAGGGAAGACCAAATGAAGAAAACAGGGCTGTGGAAATAACGTATCTTCTATGCAAGTAAAAATCATTATTCCGTATAACTGATATGCACTAAAAATAGTTCTCAAGCTTTGGATGTTAACGGTGACAGAAGAAGGTCTGCCAATCTATGATGTTATTATGGTTATCATGGTGTATTTGTGGCATAGATAACTTGGAATGGATTATGGAAACAGAATCAAAATATCAGAGTAAATGACATAATACAAACACAGAAGAATTTTTAACCCAGTTGTGATTTAGTAACCCAGAAAAAACTTTGATCTCAGTTTGAGAAGGGATGCTATAGCTGTCTTTCAATAATGGTTATGTGTATTTGTAAGGAACAGGGTGAATAATTTAGCATAGTGCAGAGTAACTTATAATAATTTAGCATAGTGCAGAGTAAATTAAACTAAATGAATTAAATTAAGTAGAAGATAACTAGGGCCAACTGTTGTGAAACACTATTAGGTTATGGCAGTCTCCCAAAGGAGATGCAAGTAACACCATTACTTAGCCCTGAGGAAACAACATTATCACTGAGTGTGTCATGAGTAACTGCTCTGTTTCTTCCAGGCAATAAAAGGAGGGCCAGTCACATTTGGACTGTTTCTCTCCTCCAAGTGCCATGATTCTGTGGTAAATGAGGTCTTTGTTTACCCAGGGCTAAATTAGGAATACAAACTTCTTCATTAATATAATAATACAAAGACCAAAGCCTAATAAATTTAATTAAAGTCCTAATTAAAACATAGCCATGTCATATAACAGTTGAATTTCCCACAAAAGCAATTAATTTTGATGCTATACAATGAAGAATGTCAAATTGAAAAGAAACACATGGGAGAAGGAATGACAAACTTCATCTAGCAAGTTTAGTCTAATTTATTAGTATTGTTTGCTTGGACCTGTAGGTTGGGAAGGGTTTTTACCTTAGCTACTTTTCCCTTTGCTGAGACAAAATATCCAACACTCAAAATTAAAGAAAGGAAGGTTTATTTCAGCTCACAGTTTGTAGGAGTTTCAGTCTATAGTTAGCTGGCTGCAAGGCCACGGTGGCATGGCAGAGGGGCATTGCAGAGAAGAAACAGTTCACGGTAGGCAGAAGGCAGCAAAGCAGTGAAGAACCAGAAAAAGATACCATCAGCCCTCTTTCTGTTCCCTGTATTCTATCAAGGCTACACACCCTTAGGGAAGGTAATACTCACCCCCAGGGTGGGCTTTTCCATTATCCATACACATAACTATGCCAAAACAATCAGAGGACTAATATAGTAACCACACACTTGTGATCCCAGTATCACAAACCCTGGATCCAGCTACCTCTAAAAAGCCCCACCTATGACTGCTTGATGCTTTTGGGGAGGAGAATGTGGACACAAGCCATAATAGGTTTTGAGGAAAATAATATCATGATTATTAGTGATGTGTCCCACAATGTAGAATAAGCCAGTGACAGCTTGCCTGCCATTTGTAAAACTCCCTTAGATCACAACAAGAGGTCAACTAACTATAATCTCCCTGGATCCCAGTGCCCCCAGATGTATAGACACTACTCTGGAGTCCCCAGAGTTAAGGCCCCCTATTCTTCATTACAGGATGCCAGTGGCAGCAGAGACTATAAACTGTGCTTTAAATGTTATTCCATTAAGATCTGGGACTCAGAACTGTACTATTCAGGCTTCAGGGCTCCTGGCTCCCAGCCCTGTGACCAGAAATTCTGATCCCCTCCCCAGTCACTTGTCCCAGGCCTTGGTAGCCATGAGAGGTTAGTCTTAAAGCTATGTAGGAATCTGTTGGTCTCTCACCTGTTGTCCATCTGAATTTATAGGTTCTGTTCTTATTTCTTTCTGGTGTAATAGGATCTGCCTTCTCTCATCCCTCAGGATCCAGGGGCTCACTGGAGACTTCAAATTGGGAGACAGCAATAATGGTGGCTCCTAAAGTGCCCCATCAAACTCAGGCTGGAACGTGGTGTCCTTCACCATGTAAGCCATGAAACTGGCTTTTTCCACTGTGTCTAGAGAAACCTGAACCAGTCCCAATATTTCTCTCTGGTCTGTTCCAGGTAAGTGCCAGCTTAGAGGCAGGTTTAATTCAAGTTCCAGTGTCAGGCTATACCCGAACTGAATTTGAATAGGGTCCTACCATTAGAGAGCAGGGGATGGCAAGAAATTTTCCTACCCTACTGTGGGCATCATCACTGCAGAGGACAATCTAACCCTTTTCACCCTGGTTGCTCTTCACTTGTGCTTTTCTCTCTTCCTATCAAGTCATGAAAAGGAATATGACAATGTGATACAATCATCTTTGCTCTCCAAACGCTCAGCAAGGCACACACCAGAAAGAAGCAGAATTTCCTACCAGCAGAAAGCCAAGTGCCTCTATCTCCTTCCATGTATATGCCCTTCTGAGCTTCCCTCTTTGTTTTACTTTTTGTGGGTGCAGGCCAGAAAGATCATGGGCAGGCTGCTGGAGGAGACTAATGCCACCTCGTTTCTCTCCTTGCATTTCCAATGTAAGGGCATAGGCATTTATTTTCTTTACATATGGAGGGGCTTTGGCTTGAGCAGAAGGACAGTGTTGCTCTGGCAAAAACTGGAATTTTTTGTCAAATGAACACAGACTTTAAAGCAGAGGCACAGTCTCCTCAATCCTGAAGTCACTTATGAGCAGATAGCAGCAACTCCTCCAACTGCTTCTGTATTGATACACATGCACCTAGGTCTTTGTGAAAGTTTCTTCCGTACCGCATCATTATCTACAATTTAAAAGGAAATATCCAGTTTCTTGTGTGCAGTATTTATCACGGTGCCTAGTGTATGGTTAAGTACTCAGTACAGTTAATGATTAAATCAATTATTATAACTTTATTCTTTAAGTAGTCCCATCTTATATTTATTAATGCAAGCTGACATTATGAAACTACATGTAGGTATTAAATAACTTTAGACCAAAATCTTATCTGATTCTATGAAAAATAGCTTAAATTCTACTGTTACATAAAATTTTCTGCATTGTTTCCAGTATCTCTATCTCCCTTCTCTGAACTACTATATTGCTTCATTCCCTTTTCCTTCACACAAACTGCCTTGGAAACTGCATTGTCCTCTTCTTCATCTGACCCCAGGAGATGGATATCATCAGGCTACTCCACTGGTTGAGTTAGCTGGAAGGCACCAGGAGAGATCAGAGTGTGTAGTGTCAGGGTTCTCTAAAGAAATAAATAACTATAAGAAAGAGACTTATTACAAGGACTTGGTTCCTGTGACTACAGGTGTAGACAAGTCCCAAGATCTGCAGAGTGAATCATTGAGCTGGAGATCCAAAGAATCGATGTTTTATCCATGTACAAAGGCAAGAAAAAAAGTGAATGTTCCATTTCAGGGCCATCAGACCAGAAGAATATACTTTTCTTTGCAGGAGGGTCAAAACATTTGTGCTCTTCTGGCCTTCAGCTGTTTGAATTTGTGCTCTTGAATGAGGTCACTCACATAACAATGGGTTCATTCTGCTGTATTTGATTACCATTATTAATGTTGATTGCATCCAAAAATACCCTCAGTGAAATAAAACAATATTTGACCAAATACCTGGGCCTCATCATGTCACAAAAAATCAGGCATCCTAGAGAATAAAGGAGAGAAAGACCTGAGAACTTCTTTCCTACTCTCTCCCTTCTTCAGCACAGTGTCTCTGAATGTGGCTCTGTTCCTCTGACTATAATAGCTCCAGCAGGACAACTTCCACTCCATGCTCCTTCTCTTACCTTCTCCCCTTATTGTTCAGCTCAACAAGGGGTGGTAATGGCTCCCTGCACTTTAGCCTGTAGGAGCCTGAACAACCTGAATTCCTTTAATCCAGCAACTTTTGGGTTCAGGTCTCTTCCTTTGAAACTTCTCAGAAACATATTTTTTTTTTCTCCTGGGACTCTGAAAACTACCATATTCATTTTTCTTTTCATTTTATACTTACAATAGAAATAAATGTAGGTTGATACCCTTTATCTCTGAAGTACATGGGATCAGAAATTTCAGACTTCAGGTATTAAAAATTTTTTGGAATATTTATACATAAACAATGCTATTTCTTGGATATAGGACTTAAATTTAAACATGAACATCATTTGTATCTCATGTATACCTTATATGCATAGTCTGTAGGCAATTAATTCTATGCAGTATTTTTAGTAATACAC